>PVHX01017093.1:0-41138 GCA_004024805.1 Geosciurus inauris | reverse complement strand
CTACATATATCAAACAAATCCTTCTCAAATACAAGAATCAAATAGACCACAACACAATAATACTTGGAGACTTTAACACAGCTCTCTCACCATTGGATAGATCTTCCAAACAAAAACTTAATAAAGAAACCATAGATCTCAATGAAACTATCAATAATTTAGACTTAACAGACATATATAGAGTGTTCCATCCATCAACGAGTGAATACACTTTTCTCTCAGCTACACATGGATCCTTTTCCAAAATAGATCATATGTTATATGACAAAGCCAGTCTTAGCAAATACAAAAAAATAGAGATTCTACCCTGCATCCTATCTGATCACAATGGAATAAAATTACAAATCAATGACAGATTAAAAAACAGAAACTACTCCATCACCAGGAAACTAAATAATATGCTATTAAATGATGCATGGATAACAGAAGACATCAAGGAAGAGATAAAAAAAATTCTTAGAGGCAAATGAAAACTCTGATACAACATATCAAAATCTCTGGGATGCCATGAAGGCAATGCTAAGAGGAAAGTTCATAGCACTAAACTCATTCATTAGAAGAAGTAAAAGTTAACAAATAAATGAATTGACTCTTCGTCTCAAAGCCTTAGAAAAGGAAGAACAAATTAACACTCAAAGTAGAAGACAGGAAATAATCAAAATTAGGGCTGAAATCAATGAAATTGAAACAAAAGAAACAATTCAAAAAATTGACAAAACAAAAACAACCTGGTTCTTTGAAAAAATAAACAAAATTGACAAACCCTTAGCCACCCTAACGAAAAGGAGGAGGGAGAAAACCCAAATTACTAAAATTCGTGATGAAAAAGGAAATATCACTACAGACACTACTGAAATACAGAGGATAATCAGAAACTATTTTGAAAAATTTTTACTCCAGTAAAAAGAAAACACCGACAAATTTCTAGAGGCATATGACCTACCCAAACTGAACCAAGAGGACATATGCAACTTAAACAGATCAATTTCAAGCAAAGAAATAGAAGATGCCATCAAGAGCCTTCCAACCAAGAAAAGTCCAGGTCCAGATGGATTCTCAGCTGAGTTCTACAAGACCTTCAAAGAAGAATCTCCTCAAACTATTTCATGAAATAGAAAAGGAGGGAACCCTTCCAAACTCATTCTATGAGGCAAGTATCACCCTGATTCCAAAACCGAACAGAGACACATCAAAGAAAGAAAACTTCAGACCAATATCCCTGATGAACATAGATGCAAAAATTCTCAATAAAATTCTGGCAAATCGCATACAAAAACATACCAAAAAAATAGTAGGCACCATGATCAAGTGGGGTTCATCCCAGGGATGCAAGGTTGGTTCAACATATGGAAATCAATTGACTTAATACATCACATCAATAGACTTAAGGAAAAGAATCATACGATTTTATCAATCGATGCAGAGAAGGCATTTGACAAAATACAACACCCCTTTATGCTCAAAACACTAGAAAAACTTGGGATAGTAGGAACATTCCTCAACTTTGTAAAAGCTATCTATGCTAAACCCAAGGCCAACATCATCCTAAATGGAGAAAAATCAGAATCATTCCCTCTGAAAACAGGAACTAGACAGGATGTCCTCTCTCACCATTGCTATTCAACATAGTCCTTGAAACACTAGCCAGAGCAATTAGACGAAAGAAAATAAAGAGATACGAATCAGAAAAGAAGAACTCAAACTATCATTATTTGCAGATGACAGGATCCAAAAAATTCCACCAGAAAACTTTTAGAATTAATAAATGATTTCAGCAAAGTAGCAAGATATAAAATCAACACCCACAAATCAATTGTATTTCTATACATCAGTGATAAAACCTCTGAAAGAGAAATTAGGAAAACTATCTCATTCACAACAGCCTCCCAAAAAATAAAATACTTGGGAATCAATTTAACGAAAGAGGTGAAAGACCTCTACAATGAAAACTACAAGACACTGAAGAAAGAAATTGAAGAAGACCTTAGAAGATGGAGAAATCTGCCATGCTCCTGGATAGGCAAAATCAATATTGTCAAAATGGCCATACTTCCCAAAGCACTATATAGATTCAATGCAATCCCAATTAAAATACCAATGTCATTCCTTATAAAAATAGAAAAGGCAATCATGAAATTCATTTGGAAGAATAAGAGACCCAGAATAGCCAAAGCAATCCTTAGCAAGAAGAGTGAAACAGGAGGCATCACAATACCAGACCTCAGATTATACTACAAAGCTACAGTAACAAAAATGGCATGGTACTGGCACCAAAATAGACATGTAGACCAATGGTATAGAATAGAAGACACAGAGACAAACTCACTTACATACAGTTACCTTATACTAGATAAAGAAGCCAAACACGTACACTGGAGAAAAGATAGCCTGTTCAACAAATGGTGCTGGGAAACCTGGAAATCCATATGCAGCAAAATGAAACTAAATTTCCCCTATCTCTCACCATGCACAAAATTCAACTCAAAGTGGATCAAGGACCTGGGAATCAGACCAGAGACCCAACGCCTAATAGAAGAAAAAATAGGCCCAAATCTTCATCATGTCGGATTAGGACCATACTTCTTTTTTTTTTTTTTTAAAGTATTTTTGTTGTTGTTGTAGATGGACACAATGTCTTTATTTTATTGCTTTGTATGTGGTGCTGAGGATCGAACCCAGGGCCTCACGCATGCGAGGCAAGCGCTCTACCACTGAGCTACAATCCCAGCCCCAGGACCATACTTCTTTAACAAGACTCCTATAGCACAAGAAGAAAAATCAAGAATCAACAAATGGGATGGATTCAAACTAAAAAGCTTCTTCTCAGCAAAAGAAATAATCAATGAAGTGAACAGAGAGCCGACATTCTGGGAACAAATCTTTGCCACACACACATCCGATAGAGCACTCATCTCCAGGATATATAAAGAACTCAAAAAACTTAACACCAAAAAAACTAACAACCCAATCAATAAATGGGCCAAAGAACCGAACACAAACTTCACAGAAGAAGATATACAATCCATCAACAGACATATGAAAAAATGTTCAACATCTCAGAGAAATGCAAATCAAAACTACCCTAAGATTTCATCTCACACCAGTCAGAATGGCAATTATCAAGAATACAAACAACAATAAGTGTTGGCGAGGTTGTGGGGAAAAAGGCACGCTCTTACATTGCTGGTGGAACTGCAAATTGGTACAACCAATCTAGAAAGCAGTATGGAGATTCCTTAGAAAACTTGGAATGGAACCACCATTTGAGCCTGCTATCCCACTCTGCGGTCTATACCCAGAAGAATTATAAACAGCAAACTACAGTGCTGCAGCCACTTCAATGTTTATAGCAGCTCAGTTCACAATAGCTAAACTGTGGAACCAACCTAGATGCCCTTTGATAGATGACTGGATAAAGAAGCTGTGGTATATATACACAATGGAATATTACTCAGCAATAAAAGAGAATAAAATTATGGCATTTGCAAGTAAATGGATGGAGTTGGAGAATATCATGCTAAGTGAAGTAAGCCAATCTCAGAAAACCAAATGCCGAATGTACTCATTGATAAGTGGATGCTGATCCATAATGTGGGGAAGGACATGGGAACAATGGTGGAACTCTGTTCACAGGGGTGTAAGGGGGTAGGGGGCATGGGGACAGTAAAGGTGGTGGAATATGTTGGTCATCATAGCCCTAACTTTATGTATGACTGCATATATGTTGTGATTCTATACAACTTACAACTACAGAATTGATATGTTATCCTCTGTCTATGTACAATGAATCAAATTGCACTGTTATCATGTAAGCCTAAATAGAACAAATAAATAAATTAAATATAAAAAAAAAAACTTCCCCCGTAAGAAAATAAGAGATTAATGAAGAAGTCTAAACTCTAAATCATATTTGAGTGTTGATGAAAACAGCTCCTATTTGAAGCAGCAAATGATTTCAGGATGAGAGGGCATGAGGCTTACAATTCAAACTCCTTATGATACTCAATATAAATGCCTTTGAATATTCAACAGTACTGTGTTTATTATAATTATTATACTAGCTTTTATTAGTATTTGTCTATAAAGTTCCATAGATTTAGAATGATCTGTCCCTGATTTTTTTCAGAAGCCCTTTCAAGTTTAGAGAGCCAATTTGCCAAACTTAAGATTTTTTTCAGGAGCACCAATATGGCATTACAACATAGCCTATAATTTTACAGTGTCTCTAGGCCAATAGTTTATAATGATATGCCATGCAAAAAACTGCCAATCTTCTGTTAGAGCAATAAAACAGAAGTTTAAAATATAATAAACTAGGGCTGTGAATGTAGTTCAGTGGTAGAGCACTTGTTTAGTATGTGTGAGGCCCTGGGTTCAATCCCCAGTACCACACGCATATATAAACCCCATATGCATTTATATAAAACTAACTCTGCCATCTAGTTAAGGAAACTATGTCTTATTTTAAACACCTGCTTTTTATTAATATTATGATGACACTTGAGCTATCATGGGAACACTAAGACACTAATGAAGAAGCATCACATCTAGAATGTATGGATTACCTTTGGTGCTTTTGGGAATGATTTGACTCCATCGTGGCTTATATTCCTGTTGACTGATATACTGATTGAACAAGCCATCTGCAAATATCAAAAAATGAGAAAGAATTACATCTTAGCAAGACTTTTTATCACAGGAAAAAAGAATTCTACCGTGAGAAACTACTAATATGTCACTAATATAATAGCACATTTTCATAACATATGTTATCACTTCAGTTTCCCTTCATGCTACCCCAAATAGAAATCGTAAAGTATTAGTTGACACAACCACATAAACAAACTGCATTAGTGGTAGCTCTCATTAAACATACTATGTTTCCCATTATCGCACTTACTAAAGTCATTACTGCCCTCAATGGTCAAGTACATGACATTAACAGAGGGTTTAAACAGAGAAGGAAAGAAGGAAAAGGGAATTATCTGGGGGGAAGGGGGGAGCAGAAAATTCAAGGCTGCCAAACAGAAACAGTAGAAAGTAAAATAATTTATAAATAATCTGAATAAGTGTTCCATATTACTGAAATAAAGACTTGTATATCTTTTAAAAATTGTTTCTGGCCAGGCCCAGTGGCAGATGCCTGTAATTCCAACTACTTGGAGGCTGAGGAAGGAAAATCACAAGTTTGAGGACAGCCTGGGCAACTTAGAGAGACCCTGTCTCAAAATAAAATTTTAAAAAGGGCTGATATAGCTCTGAGGAGTAGAGCATTCCTGAGTTCAATCCCCAGTACTGGGAAGAGGGGCAGTTCTGTCATTAATATAAATATAAGTGGAAAGAAGAAAAGGATGATTAAAGATTTGGAGAGTTATATTTAATTCCTTTATGTTAGGAACCCAATTCTAGGTAATGAAACATGAGGAATCTTGTAGGGGACTTCTAGACAATGTTTTCTTACTTTGAAACAGACAAACAGAAGAAAAATTACTTTTATTCCTCCAGACATTGATATATTTGTATGCAATGTACAACTGCTAAAGTAAATTTGTCTAGGAACGGAATGAATTCTGTAATGATGTCAGAATAGAAAGAAATTGGAACATATAACCAACAAACCTTACCTCTGGACTTTACTTTATGAAATATTTCCTTACCTACCTTGGATTTTTCTTTTACATGCAGCCAAAAAACATCATAATTTTTAGCTATCTTTACTATAAATTCTGTCCTTTGCTACTAACTTCAACCTGAACAAAGATTTTCCCTTAGCTGAGCATGGTGATGCCTACCTATAGTCCCAGCTACTCAGGACACTGAGGCAGGAGGATTGCTGAAGCTCATGATTTAAATGAACATCTGGGCAACATGGTGAAACCCATCTCAAAACAAACAAAACCAAAAACCAACAAACAGACTTTTCCTCATAAGTACTGAAAGCAAAGACTTGTCCAAAGAATTTATAAGTAAAATGGGTCTCTTCTTCATGTCTTACATAATTGCCAGTGACTGTGCAATTTAGACAAATCTCACTTATCCCCTTCTTTTCTGGGTGATTGTGAAGCTCAGTTATAATCAACCATTTCAGCTTTCAAATCTTTCAGCTAACTTTAATGGGAAATTCCATCCTATATACTCTTTTTTCCTTTGCCTTTGGGACTTGTCAAAATTTTGGTAAAAACAAAGTTTCCTTTTAAATTAACACTCTAAATTGGCACATTTAATTGTTATAGCAAGAGGAACAAATAGATTCATAACTTACTTTAGTGAATTTTAATCATATAGTTTACTCCCTCATGGGCTTTTCTATTGGCTTTTTCCTTTTTTTGGTACTGGGGACTGAACTCAGGGGTACTCTACCACTGAGCCACATCCCCAGCCCTATTTTGTGTTTTATGTAGAGACAGGGTCTCACTGAGTTACTTAGCACCTCGCTTCTGCTGAGCTGGCTTTGAACTCGCAATTCTCCAGTCTCAGCCTCCCAAAGTGCTGGGATTACAGGCATGTGCCACCACGCCCATGCTCCATTGACTTTTGCCCCATCCAGCCTACTCTGACCAAAACCTTTCTTCCACTGCAAGAGATGGGAACACTTTTTTCTTCAGATAAAATATGTGGGGCTCCTATTCATGGTAATAATATGATAATATAAAAATGTTAGTAGTAAATTTAGACATCTAGAAATAAAATACAGTAATTAAATTTTATTCAATTTTGAAAACGGGACAAGAAACTTTAAAGATGCTCCTTTAAAAATTAAAGATAATATAAAAGTATCCAATTATTCAAAGACCTAGATTTTTTAAATATACAGTAAGCCCATGTAATACCTGGGGTAAGGAAAGCAAATAGTGGGAATACAGAAAATAGGAAGATGAGGAAACTGCAGATGTCAAGTACCTTGGATATAAAACTGGAATTTATTAGTTGGATGGGCCCTGAGGTTCCTTCTAAATTCTGGGGTGTTTTGAACTAATAAATTTACTTGCGTTGTGTGCCCGCCTGATTCCACTTTATGTTTATCTTAAACAATCACTATCTTTTCTTTGTCCCTAAACTTTCTGTAACTCTTATCTTAAAAGAAAAATCACAAATCTCCTGGGGGAAATTCTTCTAAATGCTTGTAAGTCAGTGATCACAGCAATAGTTTTATCAGATAAAGGATCCTATCCCTGATCTTTAAGTCATACTGAACAGTACAGATAAAATTAACTGCTTCTCCAAGAACCTTCTATCCTCATTCATACTAACCTAAAAAGTTTAATATACTCTACACACCCAGATCTCATGTTTACTTCTTTTCTATCAAACACAATTGTGCCACTTAAAACAAATGTAATTGGGGATTGAGGTGTAATTCAGTAGAACTCACACTAAGCATTTGTAAGGCTCTGGGTTTGATCTCTCTGTCTTGAACACACAAGCACACACACATACATACAGAGTAACTGGCCTAAGAAAATACTGTTAGTAATTTTCAAAGCGAAAAAAACGAACTCTCAAATATGATAAAATTTTTGTTAAAGAATTCTGTAAATACATACACACAAAGATAGAAAAAAAAACCATAACAGCGTACATCAGAAAGGTAAAAATGATTTTCTTTGGTTAGTAGGATTAAGATGACTTTTGTGAATTTTTTTTTTTAACTTTTCTATTTTCCAAATTTTTTGTACCAAGCACTATAATTACCTGAAGAAAAACCAGAAAACACTAAACATGTGGAACTATTCTCTAAATTTTAAAATAATTTTGTACCATATTGTTATAATAGTCCCTCCTTACTCATGGGGGGATAAATTCCAAGACCCTCAGTAGAGGCCTGAATCTAAAGATAGTATATAATTCTCTACATACCATTGTTTTCCCATATATAACACACCAAGGATGAAGTTTAACTTATAAATTAAACACAGAATTTAATGATAAAAAAATAGAACATAGCATATTGTCAGTAACAATATACTATGATAAAAGTTCTACAAATGTACTCTTATTGTCTTTCAAACTATGAAATTTCCCATTTCACATTTTCAGAATACAGCTGATTGCCAATAACTAAAACTGTGGATGTCAAAACAGATAAGGGCGGACTTACAGAAGGAAGGCCAAAATAAACTATTTTCATACCTTCTGCTATCCCTGAAATGTCTCTTCTTCACAGCTTACTAAATACATTGTGCTTCTATAAGCACTGCTTTGTACTCTGACATCAGCTTATTTAAACAAGGATGAAGAAAGCCAAACATATCCAAAGGCATTCACAATCAACCTGGCAGAGATTACTTACAAAATTTGAAACATTAGGTACTCCACATTTATCACATATATATCATTTTATATACATACATAAATGTGAGATACATATATACATATATATGGGTGTGTGAGAGATTCATCTATCAACACATATCACAGAATAGTTTCTTAAAGTATAAACTAAGATAAAACGTAACAACAGATGTTACATTTCATATGCAAGGACATATGAAAAGGAGTCAAACTTTGGGAAAGAAAACTCACTATTCTAGATCATTTTATTACTATTAAACAAATCCAATATGATAAAACAGAAACAAAGCTAAGACGTTAAAATATATTACTTATGATTTAAAGTAAAAATATGGCACTTCTCTTAAAGATCTTTTGGCTACTGTGGCCAAAGTTTACATTTTATTTCTTCTTGACAACACTGGATTGTCATCATTCCAGAAGCATTCTTGTCAGGTGGACATTGTTCCATGTAAGCAACGGCTAGTTTGAGAAGCTGGATATTCTACCAAACCATCAACAACAACAAATCCCAAACCCCAAACCAAAACACCTCTTCTTCTGGTGAAATTATGACTTAATCTAAGACAATTTATAAACTGCCTAATTCCAGTCTTCTCACTCCCCTATACACACAGAGACACAAATACACACACACACCTCCAAGAGCTGATGCTCCCTTTATAATATTAAATCATCAACCATGATGAACAACAAATATTATTTAAAAACCTATGATAAACAATGTATCATTCTGCATAATGAACTAAATATCATTCCCATTTCATCTATGTTAATACATCTATTAACTGTTGTATATTGCCAGGTGTTATGGTTTACACACGAGGTGTCCCTGAAAAGCTTCTGTGTCAACCCAAGATATTCAGAGGCGAAATGATTAGATTATGAGAGCTGTAACCTAATCAGTTCATCCTACTTGCATGGACTGAGTGGTACCATATGCAGGTGGGGCATGGCTTAGGAGGTGGGTCACTAGGGCAATCCCTGGAAGAGTATCTTTTCCTGCTGACCCTTTTGGCTTCTCTCTCTCTGCTTCCTGGCTGTCATGAATAGAGCAATGCTCCTCTACCATGTCCTTCTATCATGATGTTCTGCCTCACCTTGGGCCCAGAGCAATGGATTTTGCCCACTATGGACAAAACCTCTGAAATGGTGAGCCAAAATAACCTTTTCTTCTCCAAGGTGTTCTTGTCACATATTTTGGTCATATCCATGAAAAGGTGACTAATACACAAAAAAACTGGCTTACATATAATTAGTTCAAATCAGATCTAGAGCAAACTACATGCAGTAGTTATTCCTAATGAAATACTAAGCTTAAGAATATTCTTTTAAGGCTGGGAGCAGTGGTGCATGCCTGTAATTCCAGCAACTTGGGAGGCTGAGGCAGAAGGATCTCAAGTTCAAAGCCAGCCTCACCATAAGCAAGGCACTAAACAACTCAGTGAGAACCGTCTCTAAATAAAATACAAAATAGGGCTGGAGATGTGGCTCAGCGGTTAAGTGCCTCTGAGTTCAATCTCTAGTAAACCCCCCCACCAAAATAACATTGTTTTACACCTTTAAAAGATAAAATACAAATGTTTACTAAAGACTTGGTAAACTGTAAATCATTTCAAATCCATTAAGATATGCTTAAAAAGTATAGTTATTCTTTTCGTACATGTCTTTATTTTGTTTTATTTATTTATTTATTTATTTGGTACCGGGATTAAACTCAGGGGTACTCGACCACTGTGCCACATCTCCATCCGTATTTTGTTTTACTTAGAAACAGGGTCTCATTGAGCTGCTTAGTGCCTCACCATTGCTGAGGCTGGCTTTGAACTTATGAATCTCCTGTCTCATCCTCCAAAAGTGCTGGGATTACAGGCATGCGCCACTGCACTCGGTTTATTGTATTTATTTTTTTGTAGTTATAGATGGACAGCATGACTTTATTTATTTTTATGTGGTGCTGAAGATTGAACCCAGTGCCCCACATGTGCTAGAGAAGTGCTCTGCCACTGAGCTACAGCCCCAGCCCTATGAAGTTAAAATTTGAAAAACAAATTTCCATAAGCTAGAAATCCCATAAGGCAATCAATACAAATACTGTAAACATTAAAGCAGGGTGTTTTTGTTTTGGATGTGAAGTGTCCCCCAAAAACTCACGTCTGAGACAACATAAGAAGGTTAAGAGGAGAATTGGGTTGTGAGAGTCTCAACTCAAACAGTAAATCCCCTGATAGGATTAACTGGGTGGTAACTGAAGGCAGGTAGGGTGTGGCTGGATGACATGGGGTATTGGGACCATGGCTTTGGGGTATATATCTGTATCTGGCAAATGGAGATCTTTCTCCCTCTGCTTTCTGATCATCATGTGAGCTGCTTCCTTCTACCACACTCTTCTCCCATGATATCCCACCTCATCTTGAGCCCTGAGGAATAAAGTCTGCTGTCTGTGGATTGAGACCTCTGAAACTGGAGCCCCCAAATAAACTTTTCCTCCTAAAATTTTTCTGGTTACATATTTTAGTCACAGCAGTGAAAAAGATGACTAAAACACAGGGTAAAGATTTTTATTTTTAATACACTGCTTTCTGTTAGGGTATCGGCCAGCCAGACACAGACACCTCTGTACAGCCAGGAGATTCTTTATTCAGGGGAGTGGGCGCCCGGGTGAAGGAAAGAGGAAAAAGGAGAGAGAGGGGACGCGCGGGATGGATTTTATAGGGCCCACTACAAAACCTCGTGGTGAGCTAGGGATTGGTCACTTTAAAATTGGGGGCAGATAAGCAGTGGTGGTCTTCTTTTGATGTGCTAACCTGAGCAGTTAGGCTTTGTCTCCCAGGTGGAAGATTCCAGAGCGGAACCCCCTAGGGCAGGAACTGCCTCAGGCCTTTAGAAAGGAGATGTGAAAACTATTTGTTTCCCAGGTGGAAGATTGGGAGAGGAACCCCCTGGGGTAGGAACTGCCTTGTGCTTCTAGAGAGGGGATGTGAAAATTAATTACAAAAGGGCTGTTTTTTAACCTTACACTTTCTTTTTTTTTTTAATTTTTTTTTTGTAGATGGACACAATGTCTTTATTTTATTGCTCTGTATGTGGTGCTGAGGATCGAACCCAGGGCCTCAGGCATGCAAGGCAAGCACTCTACCTCTGAGCCACAATCCCAGCCCCAACCTTACACTTTCAATACCTTGCTTTAATGTAAAAAAGTTTCTGAGCATTTCAGAATCTAAAAACATATAAAAAGCTGATACTTCTTACCCCAAATAATTTTAAAATGTTCTCTATGTTTCTAATTCTTAAAAAGTTTTAGTATCCTTACTTAAGTTCTCTATCAAAATAATAATGACAATCTCATCTATAAAAATAAAATAACACTGATTATCCTGCTTTGAAAATCTCAGAAACAAACTTTAAAATAAATTTAAAGATGCCCATGAATCATCTGATCTTTAAAAATTACACCTATGTTTCAGGACAAAGTCACTGCTAATATTTTGGTAAGCTTATTTTTGACAAAAATCTAAAGTGGAAATCAGAAGAGTCTGATATAAATAAAAGTATTCAAAAGAAATTAAAATATCATTCAGGATAAAACAAGAAAACTGTTAGCAACTAAGAAAAAGTTGCTAACAGTTTCAAACTACTTAACGTCTCTAGATCCAATATCACCTCCTTTTTTTCTATGATTATGACTATACTAAATAAATATATTTTATAAAGTTCTCACTGGGCATACACTGTCCTTTTCCCCCAATAGATACTCTTGTAAAAAGTCTATGAGGAAGCTTTTAACAAAAGGAAAATAAAATGTTTATGGTCATCTAGGATCAAAATAAAACAAAAACAGACTAAATTACTTCCATCAAACTTCATTTCTCACCAAAACAAAGACTGCATTCTAAGAAAGTAATGTAAAATGCATTTATAGGTAAAAACTTACAGAGCATAAAATTCTTTTTGTGCTAAAAAAAATGTTTGAATCAAAATATTTTTAAAATATTATTCATTTCAGCAGTTGTTCAAATTCTGAAAAAAGAAATATGTGAATTATATCAGTTTATAATACATAAACAACATTGGGAAACTGAACTAGTAAAAATTTACTAGGAGAATAAAGCATAGTGGGAAGGGTACAGGTTTTGGTACCTGACTACCAGAGTTTAAATCTTAGCCCTGTCACTGACTAGTTACGCTGTCTTAGGCAAATTATTTAATTGTTCTCATTCATTTAATGGGGACAACTAAAGAAGGTAGGTTTGAGAATTAAAGTCAGATAAGGGGCTTTAGGAGAATAAATAGCACACTGTAAAGATCTCGAATGTCAGTTGTGATGACTGATGTAGTGTTTGGAACTGTATTTGGCAGAAAACAGACTTTTTAATGCACAGAATGAGAAATATGCCACTAAGGAAGGAATAATGCATAAGAGAATAATAAAAGAATCTATCTTAAAATAGGTGACCATAAAAAATAAATTATAAGTAATGATTAAAAAGGAAATAATTGGCAAAGAGAACATAACATAAACATACGCAAAAAGGCATGCATGAGCACGAATTATGGAAAGAAGCCATGTTTCAGGTAACAGTCTGGCAGTCAGGTACCAGGGATAAAAAGAGTTTGCATTGTGAGCACTGCTGAAAAGAAACAGTACCTGAAAGGAAAAGAAACACACAGAAAAATCTTGCTATCCTGGAATACAGCTCTAGCTTCTGACTCACAAGAAGCTCCTTAAAATAGCTAGGAAAAACCCATCTCATTCAAAGATTAATAATAATAAAAAAGAATCAACCCAGGGTTTATACAAAGATATAAAAAGAAAAGGAAGGAATTAAAAACAAAGTGCCAAATGAATCTGATCCGAAAGAAAAATGTAGTCATTCAATTGATGAAAATCTTCTAATACTTTTCCATTCATATAAAAAAGTTAAAATTGTCTCTATAACATAACACATAAAACAGTTTCAAATAAAGGCATGAATAGGTGAAAAATAATGGTAAGATAAAAAAAGAAATAAAATATGAATTGCCAGAGTTGAGAGAAAACAAAACATGAGAGAAATAAAAGTCAAAGTGTTAGGAGGAGAAAAGATGCTAATAACAATAATAATGGAAATAGGATAAATGATTTGGAGGAAGAATATGCAATTTAAAATAATAACTAAGAAAATGAAAGAAATGAAAGAGAGAAAAAGGCAACATACACCTAACTGAAAGAAAACCAAACTGCACAATAGTGAACAGGCTACCTACCACACTGTAGGTTAGTACTATCAATGTAGACAGCTTGCTAATATAGCTAAAAAATAATCTAAAACAAACACAAAATATTTAAACAGCCTGAGGAAAAAGGAAATTACATTTAAAAGAACACAGTTGAAAATAACAGCATACTTCTCATCAGCAACAGTGGAAGACACTTAATAGTGGAATGATATTCAAATGTATCTGAAGAAAACAACTGCCATCCTAAAATTCTATATTCAGCAAAAAATCCTTTCAGAAAAGAGAAAAAGTTTCAGACAAACAAAAACAGCTGACTTTCTTTAGAAAAAAATTTAAAGGATGTGCTTAAGGTAGAGGGAATACAGCCCTAGATATAATATGTATCAAAAATGTAAACAGTTAAAAAGAAAAAAAATCAGTAAATATTTTGGTTAAACTAGTGAACACTGTATAAAATAATAATAGTAATATTTTACAGGGTCTTCAAATGTAGGATCAAAATCAATTATAATAACAGAGCATATGAATTAGGAAGGCAAGTTCAACAAAGGCCTCAAGAAAATGTACTGACCAATTTTATTACGTTAATGAGGTATACTTGTTATAATTTCTAGACCAATTCATAAATAAAACATAAATGGAACACATTACAGTCAAGCAAACAGAATGAAAAGCTGAAAAGATTTCAAAGTAAAAAGGTGAGAGACAACAATCAAAAGACAGACATGACAAAGTTTACAAAGTTAAACTGTAGGTTTGAATCCACATATTTATCAGTAATTCAATCACATAAATGAAATTTGAAATATTCAAATCAAAAGAAGATAGCCCACATTGGATATCTTTAAAAACCCAACTAAATTTATAGAAGCTACTCCTTTAAAAGAGGGATACAGAAAGTTGGAAAGTAAAATACTGAAAAAGATGTTATGCAAACACTAAATAAAAGTGAATGTTTTAATATAAGACAATTTATACTTTAGGGCAAAAAATATTACTCAAAATAAAAAAGCATTTCATAATAAAAAGATTTAACTGAGCTGAGCACAGAGGCATATGCCTGTAATCTTAGCAGTCTGGGAGGCTGAGGCAGGAGGATCACAAGTTCAAAGACAGCTTCAGCAACTTAATGAGACTGAGGAACTTAGTGAGATCCTGTCACAAAATAAAACAGGCTAGAGATGCGGCTCAGTGGTTAAGCACCCTTGGGTTTAATACCTGGTAGGAAAAAAAAAAAAGATTTAATTGAAAATAATTTAAAATTTGTATGTAACTAAAAAAATGTCATAAAATATATAAAGCGAAAACTGGCAGAACTTTAAGGAGATATAAAAATCCAAAATTACAGTGCAAAGTGTGAATACATTTTTCTCAATAGCTGAGAATCCAATAGATAACTTTACTGACAAAGATTTATGTGAGCTGGGCGCAGTGGCGCACACCTGTAATCCCAGCACTTTGGGAGGCTAAGACAGGAGAATTGTGAGTTCAAAACCAGCCTCAGCAACACCAAGGCACTAAGCAACTCAGTGAGACCTGTCTCTACATAAAACACAAAACGGGACTGGGGATGTGACTCAGAAGTCAAGTACCTCTGAGTTCAATCCCTGGGACCAAAAAAAAAAAAAAAAGATTTGTGCAATCTGACTTAGCAACCTTGACCAACTGGACATATATAGAATACTACCCCCAACAACAGAAGAATTTACACGCTGTTCAAGTATGTGTGTGTGTGTGTGTGTGTGTGTGTGTGTGTGTGTGTTGAACTAACTGTGCCATAGAGCAAATTTCATCAAACTTCAAAGGACTGAAATTATACAGAATGTATACTCTAACCATTATGCAATTATGCTAGAAATCAGTAACAAAGAAAATAACCAGAAAACATTTATGTATTTACAAACTAAAAACTACATTTTTATATAACTATGGCTCATAGAAAAGTCATTTCATTTCATAAATGAAAATACTGAACTGGACAAAAATGGAAATACTCCATAGTATAACCAAAAAAATAAGTAGAGGGAATTTATATCCTTAAATGCACACAACTGGGTTATGAGAGCCTTAATCCAATCAGTGAATTAGTACCCCAATAAGGATTGACTGAGTGGTAACTAAAGGCAGGTAGGGAATGGCTGGAAGAAGTGGGTCATTGGGGTCATGCCTTTGGGATATATATTTTGTATTTGATGAGTGAATGAACTCTCTCTCTCTCTCTGCTTTTTGGTGGCCATATCCTGACTTGCTTTATTCTGCCACACTCTTCCACCATGATGTTCAGCCTTACCTCAAGCTCTGAGGAATGGAACAGGCTGTCTATGGACTGAGACCACTGAAACTGTGAGCCCCCACAAATAAACTTTTCCTCATTAAAATTGTTCTTGTCAGGTCTTTTGGTCATAGCAGCAAACAAGCTGATTAAAGCAATTCCCAAAGAGACCACAGTAAATAGCATAAGTCAAGGGACAAAGAAAATAACAGAAAGGATCAACAAACCATAAATTGGTTTTCTCAAAATGAGACTACTGAATTTAGTAAACTTCTGATGAGAGTATTGGAGGAGGGGAGAAGAAATCATAAATAGCCAAAATAAAGAACATAAAAGGGGCATCCCAGGAAATCTGTAAACATTAAACAGATAGTAAGGGGATGACAGGTATACCTCAATGCCCACAAATCTAAAATTTTAGATGAAACAGACAATTCCTTAAAAAACAAACAAACAAAAAAAAAACATTAAAACTACCAAACAACCCTGATTATTCTTATGATGTTTTAAAAAAATGAATTAATAGGTAAACTCTACTGCCACTAAGTGAACTTCAAGCATAGACTGCTTCACTGGTAATTTCTACCAAGTATATAAGAATGAAATCCTAACACACATGGAGAGACCAGGACCCATTATGTGAAATTAGGATAACACTGATACTAAACCTAAAAGGAACATAAGAATGCAAAAAAAAAGAAAAGAAAAGAAAAGAATTGGAAGAATGCTAAGAAAATATTAATCAATCTAAATCCAAGATACACCATAAGAAACACATGACAAAGTTAAGCACATCTGACAATGCAAAGTTGGCATAACGCTAGAAAATCAATCACTGTGTCTTCACACATTAATAGCTTAAAATAGGGGGGAAAATCACATCATAAAAGTATGGGAAAAATGATAAAAGATAATATTCATTTGTAACAAAAACTTTTAGTAATCTAGGCATCTATATAGAGATCTCCAAAAACTCCAAATCAAAAATTATATTTAACAATAAAATGATGAAAGTATTTCTTTTGAGATCATAACTATCTCCCTCAATCTTCTATTAGATAATTTAGTCCAAAGATTAAACACAAAAGGAAAAGGCATAAGGGCCAACAAGAAAAAAAATTTTATGCCTAAGTACTTTTTACTGAATAAAAATGAAAACATAACATAACCAAATTTGTAATATAACAACTAAAATAGTGCTAAGAAGGAAATGTTTAGCACTAAATGTTTCCTTTACAAAAAAGGGATCTCAAATCAATGGCTTCAGCATTCAAGGAAAAAAAAAGGAGGAGGAAAGAAATAATAAAGAGCAGAAATCAAATAGAAGGGAAAAAAAAAAAGAGCCATTTTCTTGACATAAAACTGATAAGACTTTTAGCCAGACTTCTGATGTGATATAAAGACATTAAGAGGAAAATAAGAAAATATTATGAACAATTTTACGTCAGAAATGGGCGTATTCCTCAAAAGACATAAACTACTAATACTCCCTTAAGACAAAACAATGTAAATAACACTTGCTCTATTAACAACATTAAGTTTATACTTAAAAATCTTACTACTAAGTTAAGTTCAGGCCCATTTGTCTTCTCTGATAAATTCTACCATGTTACTACTCATTCTACATAAATAGTTTCAGAATATTGAAGAGGAAATAATTCCCACCTCATTCTTGAAGGCAAGCATTAGGCAGACGCCAAACCAAGACATGAACATTATAACAAAAGTGCAGGCCAGAATACAAAATACTCAGATACACATAAAAATATCCAATAAATGTTTTTAAAGTAAAATCTAACACTACCTAAAAAGAGTAAGACACCATAACTAAGTAGGTTTTTTCCACAGGAATGATAAGTTGGATTAAAAAATGAAAATCAACCAATATAATCAATATATTAACAAATGACAAAAGCAAACGCTTTCATCATCATCTCGGAAACTGCAGGAGAAGCAGTTGATAGAATACAACCACTCCTGATAAAGATTCTAGCTAACTAGGAATAGAAACTTCCTCAATCTAAAAAAAGGCATCTACAAAAAATCTTTAACAGTATACTTAATGACTGCTTTACAAAGCAAAGACATCTATTCTCACCATTCTGTTCAACATTCTACTGGTTATAGCCAGTGTTAGGAAGACAAAAAAAAAAAAAAACCACATAAAAAGCATCAAGGGCCCGGGTTGTGACTCAGTGGTAGAAGCACTGGGTTTGATCCTCAGCATCACATGTAAATAAATAAAATAAAAGTATTGTCCACCTACAACTTAAAAAAAAAAAAAGCAGCAGCATCAAGATTGGACAAGACAATGGGGCTGGGACTGTAGCTCAGTGGTAGAGCATCTGTGTAAGGCACTGGGTTTGATCCTCAGCACCACATAAAAATAAATAAATAAAATAAAAGTACTGTGTCTATCTACAACTAAAAAATATTTTTTAAAAAGTTTAAAACAAAAGATTGGATAAGATGTTTTAAAGGTGTTTTTAAAGGCAGATGACCTGGGGCTGGGGTTGTGGCTCAGTGGTAGAGCACTTGCCTAGCACATGTGACGTGCTAGGTTTGATCCCCTGCAACACATAAAAAGAAATAAAATAAAGGTATTGTGTCCATCTACAATTTTAAAAAAAATTTTAAAATGGCAGATGACATGATTGAAACCACTATGGGATCTATGAAGCAGTTTCTAAAACTAAGAAGTAAATTTAATGAGGCTGTACACTAGAAAAGCAATATACAAAAATCTATTGTATTTTGATATTATAACCAGCAATTAGCAATTAGAAATTCTAAAAGTACTATTTTTTAATAGTAATAGAAATATAAAATAGTCTGCAATACATTTGACAATCATGTGCAAGACTGAGAAACTAAAAATTAAGACATCCTGAGACAAATTTTAAAAAGAACTAATTAAATGAAGAATATGCAGTGAGACCCTGTCTCTAAATAAAATACAAAACAGGACTGACGATGTGGCTTAGTCGTTGAGTGCCCCTGAGTTCAATACCCGGTACCAAAAAAAAAAGAAAGAATATGTATCACATTTGTTAATACAGTAATGAACCTTGCTAAGATTTCAATTCTTGCCAAATTGATTTATTGCAAGCAAAACAAAACTCTAACAGGCCTTTTATATTTTGTAGAAAATGACAAGCAGATTATAAAATTCTTATGAAAATTAAGAGTACCTAGAATAGCCAAAATACATATGAAATAGAATTAAGTTGGAAGACCTACACTACTCGATTTTAAGACTTATGACGCTATAGTAATCAAGACAGTGTAAATTGGTGAAACATACTTGATTTCCATATGATTTCTTAACAATCTTAGATCCATACTGGGTACCATATTCAAAAATTAAGTCAAACTGAATCATATACTTAATTGTAAATCTTAAATCATAATACTTCTGGAAGAAAACAAAGGACAGAATTTTTGTGACCTTGGGTTAGATAAGAATGTCTTAGATCTAGTATCAAAGGTATGATACATATGAATTAAGCTTCACCAAAATTTTAAAATGTCTGATGTTCAAAAGACACAGAGGGTGAAAAGCCAAGCCACAGACTGAGAGAATATATTTTCAAATCCCATATGTATTTGATAAAGGGATTATTGCCAAAAAATATAAAGAACTCCTTTTTTTTTTTTTTTTTTTTTTTGGTACTGGGGATTGAATTCAGGGGCACTCAACCACTGAGCCACATCCCCAGCCCTATTTTGTGTTTTAATTTAGTGACAGGGTCTCACTGAGTTGCTTAGTGCCTCACCTTTGCTGAGGCTGGTGTGAACTCCCATTCTCCTATCTCAGCTCCCAAAGTGCTGGGATTACAGGCTTGCACCACCACACCTGGCTAAAAAACTCTTAATATGCAATCATAGGAAGACAAATAACTGAATTTAAAAATGGACAAAAGATTTGAAGAGGTCTTTCACCAAAGAAGACATAGAGGTAGAAAATTAGCATATAAAAATATGGGCAATATCATTGTTATTAGGGAAATGTAAATTATAACCATAAGACATCACCACACATCTATCAGAATGGCTAGCATTAAAACATCTGATTAACTTTACTAAGTACTGGCAAGGATTTGGAGTAGCTGGAACTTTCATACACTACTACAAATGTAAAATAGTACAACATTGAAGAAATGGTAGTTTCTTTAAAAATAAAACATATATATACCATGTAACACAGACATTCCATTCCTAAGTAACTACCAGAAAAGCAAAAGTATATTTCCACATAAAGATTTATACATAAGTGTTCATAGCAACCTTACTTGCAGTAGCCCTAAACTGTAAACAACCCAAATGTCTACCAACAAATGAATGCTTAAGACAATTACAGTATATCCACACTGTGGATTATTTCTCAGAAATAAAAAGAGGGGCTGGGATTACGGCGCAGTGGTAGCGTGCTCACCTAGCACGCATAAGGCACTGGGTTCGATCCTCAGCACCACATAAAAATAAAATAAAGATATTCTGTCACCTACAACTAAAAAATAAACATTTTAAAAAAAAGAAATAAAAAGAAATATTGATGCATGCAACAACATTGATGAAATTCAAAATAATCACAACTGAAAAAGACAAAAAGAGTTATACAGTATGATTAATTTTTAGAAAATGAAAACTAATCCACAGTTAGAGAAAGTAAATCAGTGATTGCAAGGGAAGGGAATGGAAGCATTGAGAAGGAAAGCTGAATTACAAAAGGGCATGAGAAAAACTGAGCGGTGGTGACCGTACTATGAGTATAGTGATGGTGTTGTGTGTGTGTGTGTGTGTGTGTGTGTGTGTGTGTGTGTGTGTGTGTGCGCGCGCACATATGTTAAAACTCATTATACAACTTAAATACGTATAGTTTATAATGTCAATTATATCTCAATAAAGCTCTGTAAAGTCAAATAACTGTCTATTTTTTACATAGCCAAACTCTTCCGTAAAAATTTTAAACAGGTAGTAAAAAAAGGAAGGCTACAGTCTCTAAAAGCAAACTTATCTATTGAAATAAGATAAGCTATACAAAGGGAGTTTTACTGTCTCTTTGAGTAAAACTTTCCTGTTCCTAGGTGACTACTTATGCCCATTCATCAATGGATTCTACATTGTCAGAGAAGTAGTAGCAGCAATTATTGGTTCAGGAATCTTCTCTAATGAGGTTAAATATAAATACAGGGGTATTTCTAGGCCAACAGAATAAAAAATAAATAAGCCTGGTGCTTTTTAAAATACAGACCATACTTGAAGATCATATAGAATACACAAAAAGTAGTTTTTTCTTTCCCTGTATTATAAGCAGCTTTACAAAAGATGCTTTTGATTCGCTAGACCTTTCTACTTAGTAGGCAAGAACTTCTTGTCCTTCTCTGTTGTTTTTAGAAGAGCAGGAGCCAAAAAACTGCACTGTTTATTTCCTTATTTGTCCAACAAATCATCATCAGTGAGGTTAGCAGCAAATTGAACAACCTTGGGAGGAATGTTTATTAATGAACAGTGTTCCTAGCCAGTTGAGGAAAGCCCATTGCAGTACAAAAACAAGATTTCGCTCTGAGTTTCAAAACTAGAGTTACTTTCAACTTTCCTGAACTTCCTAAGTATCTGTAGTATTCAAAGATGCATATGCTTTTAATAGTTTTTCTTAAGTATCCTACCAAAGAGACACCTTTCAAAGGTAACTGTCTTAAGCAGGGTGTGGTGGCACACGCCTATAATCCAGGCAACTAGGGAGTCTAAGGTAGGAGGATGAAAGTTCAAGGCCAGTCTCAGCAACTTAGGCCCTAAGCAACTTAATGAGACACTGTCTCAAAATTAATAATAATAATAATAATAATAATGGCTGGGGGTGTAGCTCAGTGGTAAAGTGGCCCTGGGTTCAATCCCCAGTATCAAAAAACAAAAAAGGTTACTATCTTTAGTGCTATATAGAGTTACTCATGGTTGCTTTATTTTCCCTTAACAAAATGATAGCAAATGCTTTCATGATAGAGATTTGAAACAAACCAATCGAAAAACATAAACCACCTGCTTCACTCATCCTGATGTTAAAAAAATATAGAATTCACTCTCAGAAATATCATACATACATATATACTTTTACTGGCAGCATTTCAACAGTTTGATTATTATATATGTATTCTTTGCTTATACTTTAAAGTATACTCTATTTCAAAAGTACTAATCATTGGGCTGGGATTATGGCGCAGTGGTAGCGTGCTCGCCTAGCACGCATAAGGCACTGGGTTCGATCCTCAGCAAAACATAAAAAAAAATAAAAAATAAAGATATTCTGTCACCTACAACAAAAGTACTAATCATTTATTTGTAAACATCAATCATCATTAATTAAAAAGGCAATAACAATATATAAGGCTTCCTGACAAGATATTATATTTAACATCATATTAATATAATGTCTTTTTTGGGGGTGGGGGGTACCAGGGATTGAACTCAGTAGCACTCAACCACAGAGTCACATCCTCAGTCCTGTTGTGTATTTTTATTTAAAGACAGTGTCTCACTGAGTTTCTTAGTGACTCTTTTGCTAAGGCTGGCTTTGAACTCATGCTCCTCCTGTCTCAGCCTCTGAGACATAATGTCATACTTAACCAACTAGAGCTGTAAGTAATTCGTTCTTTTCATTCTTTAAATTTATAAATTAAAAAGACAGTATGAATTCTGATTTCCTTAGTTGTAAAATATCCAACATAATATCTGATAAATATGAATACCTAATAAAAGTGGATAATAACAGCAAGAAGACTAAAACATATGAAAATGAAGCAATAATGTCTGTTATTTTTCTTTCCATAAAATGATACAACAAATTCAATTCTACAAGTTTTATATTGAGCATGAGCACCTACTCTGTTCTTTGTCATTGTGAAAGTTACTGGGTTAAAAAAGAAAAAAAAAGATGTTATATCAGGCCTTAAATATTCAAATGGGTGCCATCCTCCAAAGCAGTTATTACCTTGGGAGATTATATACATGTTCAAATATTTACGTTTCTTTCAAAGTCAGAATACAGGCCACATTAAGAAAATCAGCAATTAGCTGGGCACAGTGGCACAAGCCTGTTATCCCAGCACTTAAAAAGGCAAGTTCAAAGCCAGCCTCAGCAACAGCGAGGCGCTAAGCATCTCAGTGAGACCCTGTCTCTACATGAAACACAAAACAGGACTGGGGATGGCTTAGTGGTCAAGTACTCCTGAGATCAATCTCCAGTACCAAAAAAAAAAGAAAGAAAGAAAATCGGCAATTATTAGCATTCACACCACACTATTTTTCAGACATATCCCTTTGCTCATTATTTTGTCTATTGGTAATATTTTTTGAATACCCACCACCCCACACTAAAATCAATTCTTTTTTTTTCGGTACTGGGGATTGAACTCAGGGGTACTTGACCACTGAGCCACATCCCCAGCCCTATTTTGTGTTTTATGTAGAGACAGAGTCTCACTGAGTTGCTTAGCGCCTTGCCATTGCTGAGGCTGGCTTTGAACTCGCGATTCTCTTGTCTCAGCCTCCCAAAGTGCTGGGATTACAGGCTTGAGCCACCGCGCCCGGCTCTAAAATCAATTCTTAATAGTTTAACAGTAAATACTGGCTAGAATACTGACAAAAATACTTAAAGGAATAGGCCTATGACACTGAAAATAAATAGTAACAAAAGATTATTTGTAACTTGGCTTATTATTGATTAAATAAATGGTTTCCCATGATGACAGCTTAAATTTAGGTACTTAAGTTTATGTATGTTTCTTTTTCTTTTCTCTTTCTTTTTAAGTCCCATTACATTTTGAACTGTCTTGCATAAAAGAATTCCCTCATTCAAGGAGCTAACAATCTTTACGCAATAAAAAAGCTAGAAAAAATTTATAAGATTAATAACAGGCATAATCCTATATTATTTTTGAAAAAGTTCCCTATATACTTGAAATGACCTAATAAAAATTTCATACCATTTACAGCTTTTTCAATCAGTTCTTCACAAGCATCAAAATCACCCTTCAACACCAGTTTGTCATGCAGATCTGTTAACATAGGATGTTCCAATGCAATCTTAGTTTTCTTTTGTAGTGATTCAAAAGCCTCTGTATAGTTGTGTTGTCTGAAGTGTTTTAGGCAAAGGCGAATGGCTTCCTGTTCGCGGTACTACTAGAACACAAGACAAAGTACGCAAAGAAGAGATTTGTTTGGTTGTTACTGCAGGAAATAATAAAAGAGAAAATAACTAATCTAAATTGAACATTTAATATTTGCCGAACACTGTACTAACCTATTCATTAGATATCAGTATTTTCATCTTTCTAATAGCAAAACTAATGCTTAGTCCATCATAACAACCTGCCCAGGATCACAAAGTATGTTGCTGAAGGAGAGATTAAATCAGATCTAATTCCACAGTCCGAATGTCTTAAAAAGATGCAACATATTATGTATTTAAGCCCACTTCAAATTATAAAAATTGTAACTCCCATGACATCCACTAACCACATTACAATGCAGATCCTGAAAGCACAGACACAATTAAATTATATAAACAAATTATAAGCTTTCTGTTCTTGGTTCTTAGTGATAAACTACTACTTGATGACAAGTATGATCAAATGCAGAGATATTCCAAATTTGTAAACAGGTTTGGTAATTCAAAATAATCATAAAGAGACTAATTTTTATCATTTTCTAAGGCTGGGGTACCTCATCTATTAAAGTAGGTATCTCAATTAACTAGAATCCAAACAGTAGGTACTCAATATATAAAACTTTTCCCCTAACTGGATGAATGCCAAAAATATAAGCTCATAAAAAGGTTTTTTTAAAACATCAACTTTAAGACTGTTCTGGGATTATGTCAGATTTTCTAAGTATACCATTGTACAATACAAATAAAACAGAAAACAGAACCACAGCATGATAATCAAACAATGATTTATTTAAAAAAGCAAGAGAATAAGACTCGAAGACTCGAAACAAATCACTTTATACTTTGCTGACTTCTTGATTAATAAGTTCTTAAACAATCAGACTATAATTGCCAAGATTTAGCCTTATTGAATAAAGATTATTATTATATTGTTACATTAATAGCCTTTTACTTTTTGCCTCTAAAAATTGATCTTTATCTATGCAAAAGTACACAGTTATATTAAATAGTAACACCTGTTTATTATGTTGACTTTGGGAGTCAATCATATTCACATCTTTAATTTTCCATTGGGCTATAATACTAACCCACTAAAAACTATGTTCAAAGAGTTTTTATTGATGTAGATTAAAAACAAAATTCATGGGCCAAATGGGCCTAATAAGATAACAACAGACTGTAGAGCCAGACTATCTGAGTTCATATATTGGCTTGAGTACTTTATAACTGTGTGGCCAAGGCAAAATATTTAACCTCTCTACAGTCCATTTCTTCATCTATAAAATAATGAGCTTACAACTGTACCTATCTCATAGAATGATAACAATCAAGTTATCAGGATTGCTTAGAAGCTGGCAGACTATAAATACTTAATAACTGTTTGCTGATTAATCACTATAATTTTTATTATTATTCTCACTATTTTAAATAATTCACAATGAATACACGAAATTGACATTTTGCCTTCTATAGAGATATTAAAATTGGGATTTTAAAATATAGTCCTACCTTGCTATACCAGTTGAGACAGGGTTGTACTACATCAGGATCATCAATACCACTAAGTTCAACATACCAGATGCTGAAGTTAAAGCTGGGTCCCCAGGATAAGAGTGGAACTTTAAGGGGGCGAGAGGGGAGAAGAAAAAATTAATATAATTAAAACTTCAGCAAAATAAAAATCACTATTAAATCTATAACCATTCATTTAACAAAATTTTCTCAGCATCTTTTATACACCTAGCACAGTGCTAGGTGCTAGACTACAATAGCAAAAAGAACCATATGACCCATGTCATCATCCTTAGTTAATAAAACACTGTAAGATAAATTCAAAATAGTCATATAACCAATCCCCAACTAAACACAACTAGCACTAGATGATTTAACAGGTAAAATTTATCAGATCTTTATGCAGCAAATAATTATTATATTATTTAGGCTATATCAGAGTATAGAAAGAGATTACAAGTTCATTTGCCAGTGCATAACTCTAAACATAAAATCAAAGACAAAGGATTTTAGGCTAACATCAGTTATAAATATATATCCAAATTAAAGAGGCAAAAAGGATGCAAATAATTCTATCAGATTTTCAATATAACCAAATAGATCTCATTCTAGGAACAGAATGGTTCAACTGGAGGTATATTAATGTAATCTGCCACTTTAACAAACTGCTAAAAGAAAAAAATGTGTTCAATTACTTTCACAAAAAATTAATAAAATGTATGTTCTTTTTGTTGGCGGTGTGGGGGCGGGTAACCAGTGCACTAGAACTCAGGGACACTAGACCACTGAGCCACATCTCCAGTCCTATTTTGTATATTATTTAAAGATAGGGTCTCACTGAGTTGCTTAGTGCCTTGCTTTTGCTGAGGCTGGCACTGAACTCATGATCCTCCTGCCTCAGCCTCCTGAGCCACTGGGATTATAGGTGCTTCTGTTCACTATTTTTACAAATTCTTTATACAAAGGAATAGAAGGCAAGAGGACAAGTCTTTACCCAGTTCTTTTTTAAGTGTCACAAACCTTAAAAATTAAATCTAATGATGGGATATTAAATACTCTCACTGAAGTCAAAACAAAACCAAGAGGTCCAACATCTCTACCAACACAATATGAGAAGCCTTGGCCACTGCAATAAGGGGGAAAAGTCACATTAAGAAAAAGAAATGCTAGCTGGGCGTGGTGACGCAGCCTGTAATCCCAGCACTTAGGGAGGCTGAGACAGGAGAATTTTGAGTTCAAAGCCAGCCTCAACAACGGCTAGGCGCTAAGCAACTCAGTGAGACCCTGTCTCTACATAAAACACAAAATAGGGCTGAGGATGTGTCTCAGTGGTTGAGTGCCCCTGAGTTCAATCTCCAGTACCAAAAAAAAAAAAAAAGAAAAAGAAATGCCACTTGATGCCATAGCTAATTAAAAATTTCAAATTCAATTGAAATACTGTTTAAAGTTTGTATACAAGGTAAATATACAAAAATAAACTGTCCTATACTTAAAATAACCAATTAGAAAATATAGCAAAAAGGGACAAGGATGTAGTTGCAGTGGTAGAATGTTTTTCCTAACGTGTGTGAGGTTCTAGCTTCAATTCCTAGTACCACCAAAGAAATTCCAAAATTCCCCTTTTTGATAGTCCCCTTTATGATAGCAATAATAATAATAATACAAAACTGAAAATATTTCAAAACAAAATAAACCAAAAATGCAATATTTATTGAAGAGGACATGAATTTTTACTGAAGAACTGAATAAATGAAAGAATATTCTATATTCCTGGGTAGGAAAACTCAGTGTCATAAACATATCAATTTTTCCCAATTCATTACAAATTCAGTATAATCTCAATCAAAATCCCAATTGCATATATCCATTTTTGGCCATGTAATAAACAAGTTGATCTGAAAAGATAACATGAGAAAATCCAAAATTATAGAAAAAAAAAATACAAGTATACTACAAAGACACAATCTGATATTAGTCTAGGAAAAGGAAAGCAGATGAGTGAAAAAGAAAAAGAAGAATATTCAACAATTTCTGAAGTATTCAGAGAAATTTAACATGATGAAGACAATATTTTACATCAATAATAATAGAACATAGAAGTTTTTAAAACATGATCTTTGAACTCAGGGTATTCCTGAGGAATACTCAGGGTATTCCTTTCTGGAAGTCCTATGTCATCAAAACTCTTTTGTAATGACACTATGTCTTTGTTAGGCTTCTTTTGAAAAAATAATACTAACATTGCACTAATAGTACAAAAGCAATGGTGAATAAGATTACTGGCACCTTGGTACCAAAGTAACCAAACCTTCAATTAGCTCTCTGGAATCCAGTTCCTCAATTAATAACTCTACGTCTTCACTAAATTTTCCCTATACTTCTAGGCTGTACCTAAAACCAATATTCTCTTTCTCCACTTTCACACTATATTCCATTAAATACATAATTTAACCCAGGATGCGTTACTTGCCTTTTTGTGTCATGAACCCTGTTAGGCTACTCACTGTACCCTGTGACACTTCCTTCAGTTTTAAATGTATAAAGGAAAATACATAAAATTGCAGAGTAAACCAATCATGGTGAAATATATTTATAAAAGTAAAAAAATTATAATATAGAAATGAATATGCTTTTTAATAACACATTAAACCACAAGATCTAGCGTCAGGTCTTTCAAGGTTGTAATATTTGCCACACTGTAATGAACTGCAAAAAACCTGAAATTCCTATTGGTAACTACCAACCTGAGGCAGGTACTATAAGCACCATGGGTTAGTACTCATAATTGTAGGAAATGCCAAACACATTGGTGAGAGATGGGAAAACATAAAGATCAAGTTGAAATAATATTTACATATGTCATACAGTAAAAGAACTCAACATTCAGAAGACAGACTTAAGCCTGCACCCATCTCCATGTTTTACTACTTGTATGATTTTGGCCAAGGCATCTATCCTCTAAATTTAAGTTTCTTCATCTGGGAAACGAGTGCAATAATCCTGTCTCACAATGTGTTAGGCAGGCATTTCATAAATGGTTATCATCATCATCATCATCATCATCATCATCATCATCATTATTTAAAAGCAATACAAGCATATATCCACAAGTGTCATGCTTATACTAAACGCTATGTCTCTGATCCATCATGTACTAGTCCATCATATACTAGCTATGCAGCCTAGGATGGGTCTTTTTTGACTTCTACCCTTAGTTTCTTCAACTAAAAAAGATTTTATCTGTTATTAGAGACTCCATGTGAAAGCACTTTCAAAACCATCAAAAATAATACAAACATAACAAGCTCTAAATAATGATTGCTGGGCTGGGATTGTAGCTCAGCGGTAGAGCGCTTGCCTCGCATGCGTGAGGCCCTGGGTTCGATCCTCAGCACCACATACAAAGCAATAAAATAAAGACATTGTGTCCATCTACAACTAAAAAAATATTTAAAAAAAAAAATGATTGCTGACATCCATGGTTCAAATTACACTTGTACATATTACTTTTCTAAAATAAAATACTACATAAGAAGGCATGTAAACAAGAGCTTTATAAATATAAATGTAAAATACAGACATGAAATCTTAAATTAAATCATTTGAAAGCAAATCATTTTGCTATAAAATTTTATTGAAAAAATAAGGTCCACAGAGTGATAATCTGTGGGCCAATGGCATAAAAAAATTGTTTTATTCCAAAATGCTAAATAACCTTACCTATTTTAATGAAGCGACAAGGGAACATCTGTTCATCAATTTTGTGCTTCAAGGTGAATGTTTCTTTGTTATAATCATTCTTCAAGCCACTGTGGAGGGAAAAAAAAGTTATCAAATATAGCTGGGCACAGTGGCTCATGCTTATAATCCCAGCACTAAGGGAGGCTGAGACAGGAAAATCGCGAGTTCAAAGCCAGCCTCAGCAACTGTGAGGTGCTAAGCAACTCAGTGAGATCCTGTCTCTAAATAAAACACACAATAGGACTGGGGATGTGGCTCAGTGGTTGAGTGCCCCTGAGTTCAATCCCTGATACCAAAAAAAAAGGTCATCAAATCTGATTTCATAATTTAGTAAACACAAGAAAACACAGATTAATGCGATATTCAGATTTTAAGTTTAAAACAATATTCATAACATATGACCAAAACAATAGTAAGTAGTTGAACATGAGAATATAGGTTAAAACTTGTACATTCAAATCAACTTCAAAAAAACTATATTCTCTAAATTATGCATAGGCTAACAAAAATTGTTCAGTTTTAAAGGACATGGCTACAGTGCATGGAAATGTGTAACAGAACCTAAAGTCCTTAATAAAAAACTGAATTTGACATAAAATTTTCAAAGCTGGGCGTAGTGGTTCATGCCTGTAATCCCAGCACTTTGGGAGGCTGAGACAGGAGAATCACAAGTTCAAAGCCAGCCTAAGCAATGGCAAGGCACTAAGCAACTCAGCGAGACCCTGTCTCTAAATAAAACACAAAATAGGGCTGGGAATGTGGCTCACTGGTCAAGTATTCCTAAATTCAATCTGCAGTACTTAAAAAAAAAAATTAAAGCAGGAGAGAAATTTGAAAAAATTAAAGTTAAATTGTCTGAGATCTGACAATTTAGCCCGATATTAGAATATATCAAAGAATTAAGTTTCTTAATTCTGAGATGTTAATATACCTTTTATAGTCCAAAAATTTTCAGAGAAAACCCCATTCTGTTGGTTTAACAACATCGGCTTTAACCTTAGTAAACACCCATATTACCTTTCTACCTAAGTAACAAGGATTGATGCAAGTATTTACAGAAAAATCACTTACCTTCAGGTTGCCTTATATCCTGAAATACTTTCATGGCCCAAATAAAATGCAGCATAGAAGTAACCTTTACTTCCATGTACTATGTTAATGGAACATACCCTGTTACAAATATATTCTAAATATTCATGGGTTTATTTGCCCTTCCATTGACTATCTGATTTTTTATTATCTGGGGGACAATTTAACACTCCAGGTGGTCTGTTTTAAAATGCAAATTTACTGAGGTCTTTCCAAGTGGTAGGCACTGCACTAGGAGTAGCCACATACTTTTTCATTTACAAAATCTCCTTTTTTAGTTTCTAATTTCCAGTGAAGTCTTAGAATACCATTTCTGGATTAGCACAATGAATGTTCTGAATAGGGTCTCTTTTTATAGCAAAGATTACAGCAAAATTTTTTTTCCACCCCTTGCTTTCCATCTCTTAGCCCTCTCCGTAGTAAAGATTAAAGCTTTAATATTTCTGGTCATTAACAGTTCAAAAATATGACTAAAAAAGAAGGAAAATTTTTCTTTTGATTCTTTTCATTAATAACAACATTAATAGTACTGGTGGTTTAAAAAAAAGCTAACTTAAGTCACAATATTAAAATAAGAAACTAGGGCTGGGGTTATGACGCAGTGGCAGCGTGCTCGCCTAGCATGCGGGAGGAACTGGGTTCGATCCTCAGCACCACATAAAAATAAAATAAAGCTATTGTGTCCACCTACAACTAAAAAATAAATATTAAAAAAAATAAATAAATAAAACAAAATAAGAAACTAAGAGTAAAATAGGTAAATAATCTTTACTCCCTTAAGGGGTTGCAGGGAACTAAACTAAGACTGCTGTTTGTTTAGAAGACAACACTTTCTTCCCCATAACTGTAACTCACCTGGACAATAGCTCTGTCATATTTTCTTCATTCATTCCACCGAAGACTTTAAATTTCTTCAAATTACAGACATGAGTTTTCTCATATTTTCCAAATGTGATATTCTGAACTATAGCAGGTCTTTCAAGCTTCAGAATCAAGTACTAAAAAAAGAAACAACCAAGTCATATGCTCCTCTATTTAAAACAAACAGACAAGTTAAAAACATTTTTTAAAAGTTTTGACTTAACAGAAGAATGAATAAGGTTCATCTTGCACTGGTAAGGTTTTTATTTAAGCTAAATAGTAGTATACAATAGCATTATAAAGGCTACTATAACATCACCACTTTTCATTCTAGTAAAGCACAGAAACTACATTATGCCACATACCGTAAAGGGAGGAGGAAAATAGAACTAGTGAGATAACTTCTAATCAAGGGATAAAAAGCCATAAGCAGACTGTGAATAACCAAACAATGTAAGATTAGATTGCAAAAATCACAATTACATATTCTCATACTTTAATCGCTAAATCAATGTTCAAAATCTGTGATAAAATTTTAAAACCTACCCAGATCTACTAGAGATGTGTCCAATATAGCTCAAGGTTTCCCTACCACTTAATGAGACCCGTTAATCAGGAAAAACATTACACAGATTGTTTTCAATTATAAAAATTAAGGAGAAAATTATCACGGATGGAATACATGTGCAAAAAGCTACTTAGAAAAACAATTCAGTTGTTTTGTTGGAGAAACTCCATGCTTCATGATAACACAGATAATATAGGATAATGGTGGCAATGAAGTTGGTGGTCCTACCTCTCACTATACACAAAAACTAACTTGGATCAAAACCGATCCAAAATCAATCCCTTAGGATCAAAGATCTGAATGGAAGAATGAAAACTTAAAAATTCTTAAACAAAAACACAGGAATATAAATCTTCAATGACTTTGGGGGGTGCGGTACTGGGGATTGAACTCAGGGGCACTCAACCACAGAGCCACATCTTCAGCCCTATTTTGTATTTTATTTAGAGACCAGGTCTCACTGAATTGCTTATTAGCACCTTGCTGTTGCTGAGGATGGCTCTGAACTCAAGATCCTCCTGTCTCAGCCTCCTGAGCCACTGGGATTACAGGCATGCGCCACCATGCCCAGCTTCAATGACTTCTTGGATTTGACAATGGTTTCTTAGATATGACATCAAAAGTACAAACAAGGGCTGAGGTTGTAGTTCAGCAGTAGAGTGCTTGACTTGCATGTGTGAGGCACAGGGTTCAATCCTCAGCACCACATAAAAATAAATAAAATAAAGGTATTAGCCCATCTACAACTGAAAATATTTTTTTAAAGTACAAACAAAAGTATAAAATTTGATTTCATTAAAATTAAAACTTTTAGGGGCTGGGATTGTAGCTCAGCGGTGGAGTGCTTGCCTCTCATGTGTGAGGCCCTGGGTTCGATCCTCAGCACCACATACAAAACAATAAAATAAAGACATTGTGTCCATCTACAACTAAAAAAAATTTAAAAAAAAAATTAAAACTTTTATATCAAAGGACACTGTCAAGAAAATGAAAAGATAACCTCGTCTACTATAAAGAATACAGAAATAACTTTTAAAACTTGTCATGAGCAAGCTATACCATTAACAAAGACCAAAAACATTTGTGTCTTTCCACAATGTCAGAACTTATTGAATAACAATAAATTCACAAGCTACACCACTTTCATTAGTCACAATTCTTGGTGTACTTGTGGATCATAGGTTGGGCAATCACAGGTTCTTTTATTCCTATCTTTTTTTTTTTTTTTTTTTATTTGTTGATGGATCCTTACTTTATTCATTTGTTATTTATATGTGGTGCTGAGGATCGAACCCAGTGCCTCACACATGCTAGGCAAGCGCTCTACCACTGAGCTACAGCCTCAGCCCCCTTTTATTCCTATCTTAATTGCTAATATCTTTCACACTCAAGTCATGTATCACACTTTATACAATGATATGTATAGGTTACAAAAAAGCTAAGAAAGGGCTTAAGATGGCCACAGGGGTCCAGGAGGCTGAACTGAGAGCAAAGGCAGAGTCACTATAGACGATAAATATAATTAAGAACTAGATAAAGAACCTGTTCAGGGTGCAGAGCTGTCAGAAATAAAACTTTTTCTATGCCAGTGCCAAGCAAATGTCACTTCAGCTTGAAGTGTCAGGTTGGAGTGGGAAACAAATCATTCATTGTCACAATCACGAGAAACCAGGCTGAGCTGAAGCATGGGAACAGATGATCACTGGTTCATCACTGTGGTGATTTTTCTGGGCAAATGATCAGGTAACAAGGTCAGTATACTGTTGTGTCCAATCTTAGGGCGTTCCTCCATTTATGGATCTCAGGTGAGGGGATTGCTTCATTCAGTGATCTGGTATGTTTGATAAGATCATGGGCCTGTTTTATGAGGTTGATATGAACAATGCATCTATGTGCTTCTGATTTAATTTAGTAAGTTCACAGGTAGTTCATTTTATTATTGCTTAATTTATTTATTGGTTTCTACCTTATGTGTGCTAGGCAAATAGTGCCTATTGTACAAATAAGGTGTAGAGTTGTTCTGCCTTAGTGCTTAAAACTCAAAATGTAGTAACTCATGGCAAACTACTGCTTTGGGTTAGGCACAACCTGAAAACTACTGATCTAGTCATTATGCAGTAACTCAGAGCCGGGTACAGACGTCTCTTCGCACAACTCAACAAAAAGACAAACAATTCCATTTAAAAATGGGCAAAGGACCTGAATGGATCTTTCTCCAAAAAAGATAAACAAATAACCAAAAGGCACAGGAAAAGATTCTCAACATCATTAATCATAAGGGAAATTTAAATCAAAGCCACAATGAAATGCCACTTCCATATCCACTAGCATAGCTATAAAAAGGAAACACACACACACACATAAAGGAAAAAAAGTAATGGAAAATATGAAAAAACTAAAATTCTCATACACTGCTGGGAGGAATGAATGTAAAATGGTATATACACTGTGGAAAATAGTTTGTCAGTTCCTAAAAACTTAAAGAATTAATACACGAATAAGTTCCAATCCTAGGTACATACTCAAAGGAAGCAAAAAGAAGTATTTGAATAAATCTGTATGTGAATGCTCAGAGCAACAGTATTCACATTAGTCCAAAGTTGGAAACAACCCAAATGTTCATCAACTGATGAATTTGCCAAACAAAATGTGATATTTCCATGTAACGAAATATTCAGTTATAAATGAATTAAGCTAAAAAATATGCTAAGCTGGAGAACAAATTGACCAAATTATTATATTGTTCTATTATGTTCTTGTACAAATATATAACAATAAATCCACTATCATGTATAATTATAATTCATCAATCAAAAACATGCTAATTGAAAGAAGTCAGACATAAAAAGTCATACATTATATGATTACATTTATATGAAATATCCAGAATAAATAAAGACTAGACACAGAAAGCAGATTCGTGGTTGTCCAAGAGCTGGGAAAAAGGATAGACTAAGTCCGTGAGGGTGAGGCTTCCTTGTGGCTAATGAAAATATTTGGGAGCTGGATTGAGGTGACAATTGGAAAACAATATAAATGCATTATATGCCACTGAATTATACAATTCCCACTGGTTAATTTTGCATTATGTGAATTTTACCTAAATTTTTTTTAGAAAATGAGTGATTTTAGGTGTTAGCAGTTATCGTTTTCCCTCCAAAGGATGTAGGGAAGGATCCTTCTTTGCCTTTTCCAGTATTTGATGGCTCCTGGTGTTTCCTGACTCACAGCAGCCTAACTCCAATTTATGCTTCCATCTTCACATAGCTTTCTTCCTATGTTTCATTTCTTCTACTTTTCTGTGTCTAATAAAGAGACTCATCATTAGATTTAGGATCTACCCTAATCAAGGATGATCCTGACTAAAGATCCTTACCTTAATTATATCTGCTAACTATTATTCCAAATAAGAGGTTCCACATAGCTTTTTCCCCACCTTTAGGGCAGGGGTTGCAACCACTATTCAGTCAGGCAAAAAAGCAAGGAAGACTTATGAAAATTTCAGTGCTGTTGGAGCCTATAAGCAAGGCAAAAAACCTTAAGTATTGAGAATGAAGAGGTAGGCAGTCATCAGATCATAGTCTGTGCTACTCGGTAAAGTTCAAATTATAAATGCAGAGGGATCTATACAACAAAGAAAACAATTAGAAATGTGAAGAGAGAACCCACAAAATGGGAGATATCTTTGCTAGCTACTCTTCTGATAGAGAATTAATATCCAGAATATATAAAAAGCTCATAAATCTTCATACCAAAAAATCAAATGGGCAAATGAATCAAACAGATACTTCTCAAAAGAAGAAACACAAATGGCCAATAAATACATGAAAATATGTTCACCGTCATTAGCATTTAGGGAAATGCAAATCAAAACTATACTGAGATTTCATCTCACATCAGTCAGAATGGTAGTCATCAAGAATACAAATAATAATAAGTGCTAGAGAGGATATGGAGAAAAAGGAACACTTTTACACTATTATCTATTAATATAACCACTACAGAAAATCAGTATGGAGGCTCTGCAAAAGACTAGACAGAATCACCACATGACCCAGCTACACCACTTTTCAGTATCTGAATAATTAAAGTTATCTTATTACAGATACATGTATGCCCATGTTTATAGAAGCACAATTCAAATTGCTAAACTATAGCACCAGCCTAGGTGTCCGTCAGTGGATAAATGTATAAAGAAAATGTGGTATATATACACAATGGAGTTTTATTCAGCCATAAAGAAAAATGAAATTATGTCAACTGTAGGAAAATGGTTGGAACTAGAGATCATGTTAAGCAAACTAAGTCAAACTCAGAGGGTTAAGGGTCATATGTTTTCTCTTATATGCAGAAGCTAGAGAGGAAAAAGGAAAAGAAAGGTAGGGGTGGATCCCCTAAAAATCAAAGGGAAATCTGTAGAGGAAAGGGACCAAGAGGTGGGAGGCAGGAAGGGAGGGAGGAAGTGCTGGGGAGTCATATTGGCCAAATATATTGTTATACTGTATGTATGTATGACTAAGTAACTATCGCTTTAATGGGTCTAGAGAGACGAGGAAAAAGGGGTCCCCAGGAAAGACAATATGGGGTCTCTCTGGACGGTGGTGACGATTCACGGAGCCAATCTCCCCAGATCCTGGGGTGTAGGTAAAAATCTGCTCTGCCACAGTGAGATGCAGAGACACCTGGGACAAGAAGGTGTGTGTGTGTGGGGGGGGGGTCCAGAAAACACCCTTTATTCCAGAAACTACAGAAGCTTATATGCACTCTTGGACCAATCAGGTCCAAAGGTCACAAACAAAGGGGTGCACTCTGGCAAGCGCACAGTCTACTAGCATAGAATGGGGAAGGATGGAAGGCAGGGGTTGGAAGGTATGGAGAGTGCTCCTACATGGAACAACAAATCCCATCAATATGTACAACTATAATGCACCAATTTAAAAATGTAGAAGAAAAAAACGATGGAAAACCATGACCTGATTATACATACAAATATATATAGTCTGCTTTGTGAAGAATGGATTAGAGGAACTCACAGATCAATTATGATAATGCTACAACAATTCAGGCAAGAGATGAGATGAAGGAGACCTGGACTAGAATGGTGTAGAGTTGGGAAGTGTAGACAGGTTTGACTTCAATATGAAGAATTGGTGGAATTGTGGTGGCACTCCCTCCTCCACCGAAAATCTTAATTAAACTTCTCTAAAAATCTACACCATAATTGATCTTAGGACTATCAGCAAAAGAGTCTCTACGAAAGAGTTCAATGTAGTTAAACTTCCTATTTCCTGTTGGTCTATTTTACTTGGCCACCAACCTGAAAGAGATCAGCACTCCAGGTGCTAAATGCCCCTTTACTAGTTTTTTCACAAACATTTACGGACTACCTAGTATTCTAACAATATAATATTTTATAAAAGTGTGTTTGCAAATGCAAAGTGTAACAAGAAGGGCAGATCCTTTAACAGGGCCTCTGGCCTTGGGCCTGAGCTTCACAGAGATGCTTACATTTCAGAGATAAGAGAAGATGTTACTAATTGGGCTCCATGGTAACAGCTGGCAGGAGAGGAAAGAAAGGGGAGAAGAAGCTCTCCCCTTCTCAGGTGCTGTCCTTGAAGTGTTAACTTGCCCAGAACAGTAAAAGAAAAAAGCTGCTTTTGAGTGAACTTCTGTGGACTGTGAACTTCTGAGCCACCCCACCTCCTTACACTGGGTATAAAGTTCTGAAACTGTCTGAACTCGGGGTTCAGGGGAATTAATTGATTACAGTGAAAGCTGTACCCTCTGAACTGACTACAGTCAAATAAACCTGCTTCCTGTTTCCTATCCGGTGTCTTGCCTCGTCTGTCCTACAACAGAATGAGTCTCAAAATAATTATTTTGAGTGAAATACATCAAACAAAAATTAAATACTGTGTTATTCCAATTATATATAACATCTTAAGAAATGTAAATTATAAAAACTAGGAAATACAATCTCTACTGAGAAAATACACGTCAGTGGTTGCCTAGAGATGAGAACTAAGGTGAGTATGATTCAAATGGGACATGGGAAACTTCTGAAGGTAACAGCTATGTTTCATATGTTAAGTGTCTTTTCAAGGGTGTATGTTTATGTCAAAACTCATCAAATTGTACACTAAAAACATATATCAATGATACTTCAATCACCTTTAAAAAGTAAATAAAAACAGTTCTAAGAAAATGATTATGCCAGCCACAAAAATCACAGAAAATACCTATAGCACATAACTGAAAAAGGACGTTGTCAGGTCTGGTCAGGGTCTAAGATGCCCAAATAAGGAAACTGATCAGCGGAGTTGCTGCAAGCCAGATGTGACATCACTAGTGGACACGCCTCCTGTCAATCAGCGAGCTTTCCTGACCCATTCAGAAAGGACTCTGGCCTTCTCTTCCTGTTCCCAAGCCCTCCCCTTCCTGACCGGGATTTCTTGAAATTCTCTATGCACAGAATCTCCGATGCCCTTTCTCCTGACCCACTCTGATGGACGGGGGATTTGGTCCAGGGGCGCGCATTTCAATAAAGCCTTGCCGAGTGGCTTAATTCATCTTCTCCTGGTCGTGTGATCTTTACATAATGGTGCCGGAAACCCGGGAGGGTTTTTAACCTCCTCCGCACCGGGGTTGAGGCAGGCCCTCCCAATCGAACCGGGAGAATTCCTGAGCCATTCCCTGTCTTCCCCACCCAGACCGACAAGAGTGAGGTAGGTCCCCACTTCCTCTGGCTTCTCAGCTTGCCCCTTCCCCACCGTTCACTCCAGAGGCCCATCCTGTAAGTCGCACGTGCGCATGGGCCCTCTGTCCGGCGGGCACCACTCGAGGCCGCGAAGATTGGGAAGACGTTCCCAGTCTCCGTTGTTAGCCAATTGCCACTGCCGTCCGGGCCCCGGAAAATTTCGGAGGACGCTTCAATTTTCCGCCTGGCCCCATTTTCCCGTGGGCGCGAGCATTCTTTGGGACGCCAATTTATGTTCCCGTCCACTACTCCCGGTGCCGCCGAGAAATCACAAGGAGCTTTTGATTTTTAAATCCTCACCGATTTGGCTAATTTTTGTCACCAAATGGGGAAATGGACAGAAATTCCTTTCACCAAGGCTTTGCTGGAAGCGTGCTCTTACCCCTCCCTTTCCCCTCTGTTCTGTCCTTTCAGTTCTTCTTGCTGCGCTCTCCCCCTCTCCCCTCTCCAAAGCTGAAGCAGTGTCCCAGCAGTTTCTGGCCCGAGAAAACAAAGCCGGCCTCACTCCCAGCGCCGGAGGGCAGAAACGAGGCTTTGAGCAGAGCCTGCCCACCCCGCCTTCCTGCGTTTCTCCCTGAGTCTGTGCGCCCTCAGACAGGCTAGCACCTCCCTGCACCTCCCTCTGCCTCTGCGCCACTCAGACAGGCCACCGCTGCCCTTACCCCCAGCCTTACTGCTCGATGTCTGCAGCCGGCTGGCTTTCTCTTTCTAGGACTCTTCACTCTTACATTTTTAAACTTAAAACTTTCATTCGGCACACTAATGTTAAAACTTCTGATCAGATATATTTTATCCAACTATAAAAGTTTTTTTAACACTCTACTGAGACAAGTTATACCTACCTCAAAAGGAAGTAAAGTTTCTAAATATAGTATTTATTGGAAGGAAAGAGAATATTTCTGATCAAAAGGTATACAACTGTGATTAAACATCAATGCAATTATGGTGCTACCAGTTCTGTTTTTATACTAAATGTGTTCATATCTTCCAGGTATACAAGTCTTTAAAATAGAAGGTTTAAAAGAATGTTTTATGAAGCTGATGTTCTCCAAACTGAACTTGTATGGTATCCATTCATATCACTTATGTTTTATAACTGAACCTATCATCAATAAGATAAGACTTTAAATTATTTTACATCAAAGTGATCTTTAAATAAATGAAAACCTAATCTATTCAATATTCTGCTCAGATTTTACAAAGAGCCCTGTCTTACCTGAGATAGTTCTGTCTCCCAGCTTACTACAATGGCTTCAAAATAGATGAGACTCCAATTTATTTAAAGATATGTTCAAAGGATTAATTTTCTTGTAAAGATCATTAGGACCTCAAACAGGGACTTAATATATAACTCAGCCAAACTTTAAAAAGGCTGTTACACAAACTAAATGTTTTGCTGCTGTTGATTTTATTTTGTATTTTGCTGAAACTCTAACTATTATTGCCTGTTGATGTTTTGTAGATATACTGCTTCAAAAGTAAGCAACCCAGATTGTTTTGAAATGAATCAGCCATCACCTACAGGATAAATAGGGCTTAAAGTTAAAGCCCAGTACCCTTACTTTATAACTGGTGAGATTGGCTTGCTGAGTGTTTAAGATCAAGACTTAAAAACTAAAATTAAATTAAAGGGCCAAAAAACCAGTATTTGGCTTTTGCCCTTTGAGTCAACCTGAATCCAAGGAGTGAAGAAACTTCTCTGAAGCACTCTACATCTCTGGGCTGCAGGACCTCCTGATCAAGGAGATTTCTGAGACCATTAGAGAATTAAAGAGCCAGTCAAATGCCATACAATGAAGAGGAAGGTCGCCGAAGAGGGGAAACTGTCCCTCAGGCTTCCCAGGGAAGCCCCATCAGCAGCATCAGCATCAGACCTCACCAGACCTCGACCTGTCCTAACGCAGGTGGCACTAGCAGGTGGCACTAGGAGCTAACATGCTGCCTTTAAGTTCCTCAAGGATGGGCTGGGATTGTAGCTCAGCGGTAGAGCGCTTGCCTCGCATGCGTGGGGACCTGGGTTCGATCCTCAGCGCCACATACAAAGCAATAAAAAAATAAAGACATTGTGTCCATCTACAACTAAAAAAATATTTAAAAAAAAAAAAAAGTTCCTCAAGGATGCCTCCCAGGAAAAAAAGGTGACTCTTTACAATAGGTAAAAACAGAAGTCAATTTGACTTGCTTCATCTTAAACACCTAGCAAAACCAAGAACACAGCCGTTCCTGGGCATTTAAAATAATTTAGAGATAGACATCTATGACATTAAAAACTAAATACTATGTTTACATGCCTTGTCCTCTCCAGCCTTGTTACTTAACTGTACAATGAGGCTGAATTACCATGACTTGTTACCACCTCCCTTTCTAGGACAAAAAGGGCCATATTTCTATTGGTAATAGTAGGGCTCTCCTTGGCCCCCATTCACTTCCTCTCGGCTAAGGCAAGAGGACTTGTTTATGCAGTAACCGCTACTTAAAAAACTTAAACAAATTTCATTATAGAATAGACCAGCCTTAAACTCCCATCACGCTGGACTCCCACCAAACTCAAAATTTCTTGGCAGCCTCCCTTCTTTTTCTGCTAATCAGTAATCTCTCCCAAGCTTCTGTTCCTACCCACAGATGATGTTTCTACATTCAAGCAACATGACTGACAACC
>PVHX01017092.1:0-41139 GCA_004024805.1 Geosciurus inauris | reverse complement strand
GCTAACACTGAAACCTCCTAAGTCTTTCAATCCATTTTTCTACATTAAATCAAGACAGATCTGGCATTTCTAACTCATTCACTGTGGGCCATTTTTCCATTCATGTTTCAGCCAACCAAACATACTTTGAAAGCCTTTTTTAAATCCCTGATCTCTAAAATTAACAGCACTTGGTAAACCTATATCAATAAATTCATCCAGATCCAACTTTGTGTTCCTCTCATTGTTATCCCATCCTCTTAATATTTGCTTCACATGTAAACCCCAATTTTCTTGTATGAATTAGGAAATTCAAATTGTTCTGATGGAGTATGGTTCACCTCCTTATGGGTCACATGTTGCACTTAACTTTGGGGCCTGCTGGTTCTACTGTAATTATAGGGTTAGAACAATGAGAAATTATGGAGTAGGTCTTGAGTAGAAGGATCATTCCTTTTCCAGACAACTGCCTGGTATGGGGATGGAGCTGTTATTTTTCCTTAGGTAATGCAAGGTTAACTCCTCAGATGATTTTGAAGAGGTTGCTTTTACAAGCAAAGACGGCCATTGGAATTTAGGGATTCATTTTCTCTAGGTTATTCAGAGTCTTTACTTATCTTCACAATTCAACTTTGAGTATCTGATTTCTTCCAAATGAATGTCCTTACATTAAAAGTAGACATCCTGTGAAGCTGGTAATTCAATTTGAATTGTAATTAAATCATCTAAAGAATGAGATTCTGGGTTTGATTTTTAACAAAATCAACTCCGCAGCTACAGGAGATAAAAATCTCATATAGGACAGACAGAAAAGCTTTCAGGTATATTTGTGTATCCCTTAGCCCTGGACCCAACTTTTTCTTTCCCCACATTGTTCTACAACAATCAGAAACAAGCAACCAATCTTATTATATGCATTAATTTAGACCAAAATATTTCTAAATATCATGTATGTAATCACCCAGATTCTTGCTTTCTGTGTTTGATTGGGAGTTTAGAAAAGTGATATTTTGTATACCTCTTTTGTCAGATCATGTCACGGACTATTCATGCTCTCTTTACTACTGGAAAGAGAATCATTGATGTCTTTAAGTCTAACTATGTTAGAGAGTTGATTTTCAAAAACATAGAAACGTCTCAGAAAATTTACTCTTAAGATTTGTTCTTCAAGAACCACTCTCTAGAGAAACAGAATCCACGGTACAAACATATGTAGGTGAATATAATATATATTTGTTATAATCAAGTGACTCACACAATCATGAAAGCTGCAAGTCTAAAATCTACAGAGCTAACATCCCAGTTTACGTCCAAAGACCACAAGATTGCCTGCAAGAGTCCCATTTCCAAGGCCATCAGAGATTGCAGTATAGTTCAGTGGTAGAGAACTTCCTTAGCATGCACAAGGCCTACAATTGATGCCCAGCACTGGAAAAAAATACTGGGAGAAATAGGAGAATTCTCTTCTAATCAGATAAGTGTTAACCTTTTGTTCTATTTAGGTCTTTAACTAATTAGATAAGGTCCAATACAACCCACTTTATTCGGTCTAAATGTTAATCACATCCAAAAATGTCCTAACAGAAATATATAAAATAATGCTTGACTAAATATCTGGGCACCCCATGATTCAGTCAAGTTGATGTAAAAAATATACCATCATAAGGAGCTAGGATCAAAGTTGTGCATTCTTAACATTTAACTCTCTAGCAAGTCCCATGTTCATCACATCACATCACATTTAGTAATGGCAACCTCACCGTAATGTTTTGACTGTTGTTTTTCTCTTTCCCATTATCATTCCTGCTTCAATAGCATGTACCTCTCACCTAGGCTCTTATACCAGCATTGTAATTTCCCTCCTATTCTCCACAATGGTTTTTCCAACCCATTTGGTAGTCTTCTAACATATAATCCTTTAAAGGAAGCTCCAAATATGCCATTCTGCTACACAAAACCCTTTCAACGTTACCTAATGGCTGTCAGACTAATCATATACTCCTTGAAACAGGATTAGAAGAGTTACCACAGTATTATGGCTATTGCATTATTTAAGAGTCCAAATAGATTTTGTTTATGAGAGAGTTTTCAATATATTTTATGTTAGAAATTTGATAAGACCTTTTTTAAAACACAGGAACACACACTACTCATTCCATCATTCCATTGGTCATCGAAATAATGGCATCATCACACATTATATAGCTCTGAAGATCCCCAGTGCATACTCCTGAGAGAATGAGTGTGAAAAAGGAAAATTTCATCTTATTATGAAAATAATTTTGACCTGTGGAACTCCTGATAGGGTTTCAATTATCACCAGGATTTCAAGAGCATACTTTGAGAACTGCTGTTCTACATTTAAGTCAAACAAAATGGTCTCCATTACCCAAATAGATCTCTACCTTCCAATCTCCTTAACTTTATTTAAACTGTTTCCTTTGTCTTGATCCTTTCTGACAATCTATATACTATGTTAAAACATATATTCTCTGAATTAAATTATATAATTTGTAGAAAAATGGATGGACTTTGAGAGCATTTATGTTAAGTGAATTAATCCTAACTCAGAAAGTCAAGGGTTATATGTTTTCTCTTATATGTGGAAGCTAGAAAGAACAAATGTGCAAAAAGGAAAAAAAAAGATGAGTGATTGTTAATCAAAGTTTCTCATTGTGACCAAAATAGCTTAAAAGAACAACTTAGAGGAGGGAAAGTTTGTTTTGGCTCATAGTTCCAGAGGTTTAGTCCATTTCTAAACCATTGGTTTGAGCCCAATATGAGGAAGAATATCACAGAGAAAGGGTGTGATGGAAGACCACATCTACATTGATAGCATTCAGAAAGCAAAGAGAGGAAAAGGCAAAAGGGTCACAGGGAAGATGAAACATTTCAGGGCATGCCCTAGTGACCCACCTCCTTTGACCCTGCTACACTTGCCTATAGTTACCACCAAGTCAGTTCATTCAAACTAGAATGAACTGATTAGGTTAACTCTCATAATACAATCATTTTACCTTTGAATATTCTTGCATTAGTACAGGAACTTTTGAAGGACACCTCATATCCAAACCACAACATTGTATCCCTGGTCCCCTAAAACTCACATCTATCTCAAAACACACACATACACACACACACACAAAATGCATAACTCAATCTCCAAGAGTCTCATAGTCTTAACAGTTTTAGCGTTGTTCCAAAAGTCCATGTTTAAAGTCTCCTCTGAGACTCAAGGCAAACTCTTTGACTGTGAGTCACTGTAAAGATCAAAAACAAGTTAATTGCTAATTCACAATGGTGCAGGGTGAGGTACTAGGGGAAAAATATAGGTACTTTGGAGTAAGCAGAGGAGAATGAAGGGAGGAGTATATGGGGGTAGAAAGTACAGTAGCATGAATCAGATATTATTAACCTATGTACATATATAATTATACATTTGTGATTCTACAACATGTACAACAAGAATGAGAAGTAATACTCCATATGTGTATGTTATGTCAAAATGCTTTCTACTGTCATGCATAACTAATAAATAAATAAATAGTGTAAAAAATTAAATATATCTAATACACAGCACAGAGTAAAGCTTCCCATTCCAAAATGGAGGAATAGGGGCATAGACAATAGATATGGAACTAAAACAAAACCCAAACTCAGCCAAGCAAATAAGTCCTATATCTCCACCTCTGGCATCTGGGAAATTTGGTTGTAAGGTGTGATTTCCAAAGGGCTTGGGAAGCCCTGTCTCTTTAGTCTTGACAATTGTAGCACACATGTGTTCTCCTTAACCTGGGTCTTTCCACAGTCAGATTTTTTTCAGTGGACAGTTCATGTTACAAGCATCTCTTAATTCCTGGGGTCTTTGTTTCGGCTTTGCTGTTATGATCACAACTTCATGTATCACCCCTTCAGGGCAGCCAACAGAGTTTCTGATCCCACTACACTTTGCCTGGCCTCCTAGGCCTTCCACTGAAATCTTGGTGAAAGCCTCCATGGCCCTTAACTTGAGAATTCTGTATTTCTGCAGAACCAGCACCCCATAGATAATACTAAGGTCTGCTACCTGGGCCCCCTGTAATCATATAGCGGTTTCTCAGATCTTGCATGGCTGAGTAGTGTGAAACAATTTCCTAGACCCCCTGGTGAAAGCAGGGTGCCACCAAGACCTCTTTCAAAGGATTTTTCCCTCTACATCATTGAGTATGCAATGGGTGTTGTCTTGCAAATTCCTGAGATGCCCTCAAGCCATCTTTCTTATTGTGCCTGTACAAAGTGTTTAACATCTTTTTAGTGGTCACAATCTCCTATTAATTATGTCTTTCTTGGTCACAGATTTATATGCACTTGTCCAGTCAAAGCTGAAGTTTTTAAAAATTCTTCAGATCTGCTTTCTGCTCCCAATTTTTCACAGTAACCTTGGCTAAAAGCTGCCAGCAATATCCATGCCACTGAGTGAATGCTGTGCTGCCTTGAAATTTCCTCCACAAGATTAATTAGTCTATCATCTTTAGATATGGTCTCATACAAAGTCTCAGAACACAGGCAGAATGTAACAACTTCTTTGCCAGAATGTAACATGAATGGCCTCTAGTCAAATTTCCAAGAAAATCCTTATTTCTCTCTGAAACCTAATAAGCAGTTTTTAATCCCTGCATTCTTGTATTCTGAACTCCCACCAGAATTGCCCATTAAGCTGTATTTAAAACATTCTAAAGCTTTCCTAGCCTGCATCTCCAGACTTTCCAAAACCTCTCCCAAAAACCAGCTCCAAAGGCTTCTGAATCATATGGTCAGGATAGCCATAAGAATGATCCCACTTCTTAGTACCAATTTTTGTGTTAATAAATTTTGCATTGTTCTGACAAAAATACCTGACAAAAACACCTTAGAAGTGGGAAAGTTTACTTTTGTTCACAGTTCCAGAGGTTTAATCCATGTTCAGCCAAGTCCATTGCTCTGGGCCCAAAGTGAGGCAGAACATCCTGGCAGAAGAATATGATGAAAGACCAGTGCTACATTCATAGCAGCCAGGAATCAGAGACGGAAGGAGGAAAGGGTCACTGGGAAGATGAAACCTTCTAGCGCACGCCTGTAATGACCCACATTCTCCAGCCACATCCCACCTGCCTACAGTTACCACCCAGTCCATTCAAACTTGGATGAAATGATTAGGTTACTACTCTTGCAATCCAATTCTTTTACCTCTGAATATTCCTGCACGAATACAAGAGCTTTTGAGGTACATCTCATATCCAAATCATTATAGGGGCAAATGTCATGAGAATAGAAGGGAGACCAGTAGAGCACAGGAATGGGTTCAGAGGGAAGTGTTGAAAGGAGTGAAAGGGGAAGTACTGAAGAATGATACTGACCAAATTAAATTATTACATTGTATGCATGTATAACCATGCTACAACAACCCATTATTAAGTATAATTTTAATGTACCAATAAAATATGTAAAAAAGGAAAATAAATAAAAATGAATTCTAATTTCAAAAGATTATCTTAACCAATAAAATCCTAAGTGTCTTCTTAGAAATAGAAACAATGTTATTTCTTTTGTGCAAGTTTTCACGATGAATCACTGTGTGTGTGTTGTGTGTGTGTGTGTCTTCACATGTGCACTTCTTTCCTCAGAACCTTAAAAGAGTTTCCTTCGTGGTGCTTATATATTCCTCATTCTTTTATTACCATTTATGCATTTGTCTTGTTCCTTTCTGGTACACATATATTGCTTTTACTTTTCCAAAACCAATTCTCCCTTTGGCTATCACCACCCTGATTTTGCTTTGAGGATATACCACTCCCTAAATGTATACAGTTTTATGAAATTATCAATCTACAAACCCATTTTTCTTGGCCAAAGGGTAAACAAATGACCCAAAGCAAGTCAGCCAGGTGCTCTGTTCTAGAATTTTAATTATGAACAGAAACAAATGTGTTTGGTGCTCACTCAATTTGACAGAAGTGATTTGAAGAGAGATGGTCCCATAGATATAGCTCCCTAAATTCCCATAGCTGCCTCACTTTCTGTTTGGAGAACTATACCATATCGTTCCTATTAAGTATTTTTGTTCCTTATTTAATTATGCTCATTTCATGTTTCTTACAATCAAGGAACTCTAATAACCATTTGCCCCAATACACATATGCAATATACATACACAAATGCAAGTTCCATGACAGCAGGGCAAGTGTGATCTTACCAATTTTGTAAACTGCCCCCAACACAAACCCACCACACACACACGCCACATACCCACACAAAGAAGTCACTAATAACTTGAAAAAGTTAAATTCCATGAAATATTTATTATCATGAATTTCCTAATTTAATGATATCATCTCTTTGCTAGGGATGACAAATGCAGATTATTTAGAACCCAAAAGTCTACAAAAGGGAAAAATCTGATGCTTCTAATCATCATGCTACCTCTAGGCAATTCCGACTCCAGTTCCACTTACTTTCATCCAATTCCACCTACTACCATCTCAAGTCTCCAATTTCCATTAATGCCTCCATCACTTCCAAAATAAGTTATACCTGCTAATATGCCAAAATTTCATTTCAATGAAATTTCAAATTTCACTCTATCTATAATCAATGATGCCAAGAGTGCACTTCTGGAAGAAATTCAAAAAGGTATTCAGCTACACAAAGTAGAAGAGCAGCATAAACAAGAAGCTCACTGATGAAATTGCCCCATCTTGTCTGACCACATTGCTATGAACTTGAGTGATTCAGAAGTTGATGAAATATACTGAGAATAATAAAAATCACTGATAATTATGATAAAAAATTGAATGCAAGTGTCTTTTGCCATATTTGTTGTTTTAAAATGTTTGATCATTCTAATGTTTTGCTTTATTTTTCACATGATAAATAATCATTTATCCTCTGAATTTTTTATTTCTAAGAAATATATTAGTATATATTTCAAAGTAAATGCTATATGGTGGTTTATTTTTCCCTGAAATAATCTAATTTAGTCAAACAAACCCATACCAAACATGAACATCTGCTAGCGTATCTGATGCAGATTTTTTGACATATTTTAATTGCACACATGATGAATTTCAATTTAAAGAAAACCATTGAGATTGAAATCGTGAAGGCAGTTATATCTTCTGAGGCTTAGTTCATTTCCTAATGTTTTGAAAGAAGAAACAGTATCTTGACTATATGAATCACTCAGAATGGTATATTTAGCTTGTAGTACTAAACTCTTAGCAGAATCTTGAATTTTAAAAATTATTTTTATTATTTTAGTATTTTAAATACTTATCATGTTCAGACATAGTGTCCTATATTCATATATGAATACACAATCAGTATAACCCCATATCATGTACAACCTCAAGAATGGAAATATATACATATACTCCATATATGTATAATATGTTAAAATACACTCTACTGTCATGTACACTTAAAAAGAACAAATAAAAAATTTTAAAAATACTTAACTTATTTGAGTGTTTAGTGTTACCCTCTTTTTACTTATATACTATATGGTACAGATTTGCTTGCCTCTGAGAGTGAATATTTTTCCATGTGAAATAATCTGGATTAAACATAGATGCAATTATATAACTCTTAAGAATAAGTATTTTTTTAAAAAATGGGCAAAAAACTTAAATAGATATTTCTCCAAAGTTATACAAATGCTGATTAAAGTTTGAAAAATTCTCATCACCTTGAGTATCACATTAAGAAAACGTGAATCAAACAACAATATCACTTCATACTCACTAAGATGACTATAGTAAAAAAGACCTAATAAGATGTGTTAGTGAGGATGTAGAGAAATTGGAACCCTCCTACGTGTACTGGTGGAAACGTTAGATGATGCAGGTAGCTGGAAGCTCCTTCAAAAAATTAAACAACAAAAATTTGCTATGGTTTGTACTCAAAAGGTTCATGTCCTAGAATCTTGGTTTCTAGATTTTGAGAGATGTTGGAAGTTTTAAGTGTGGACCCTAGTGGGAGGTAATTAGGTCATTGAGGGTACCTCCTTAGAATAAACTAATGCTGATCTCTCAGAATTAGTTAGCTTTTAAAAGATAATATGTTATAAAGTGAAGCTACCCCCACATGCTTGGTTCTTCTGTACTCATTGAGTTCCCTTTTCAGTTCTCTGCTATGTTGTGATGCAGCCAGAGGACTAATTCCATGCTGTTTGGACCCTACAATCACAAGACAGGAGTCAGATGAACTTTATTTCTTTATAAAGTATCCAGTCTTGGTATTTTATTTTATCAACAGAAAACAGGCTCATTCTCCATATGATCCAGAAATTTCACTCCTGGATAAATACTCAAAACAAAAAAATGAACCAAGAGGATATGTCAACAGAAAAATTTATACACAAGTATGCATATAGAGCAGTATTACTCTTCATAACTGAAAGGAGGAACTAATTTCTATCAACTGGTGAATGAGTTAACAAAATATAATATATTCTTACAATTGATTATTATTCAGCTATAAAAAGAAATAAAGTACTGATACATGTTACAATATGGATGAATCTTGAAAAGAAAATAAATTGAAATTACAAGATTATTATGAAAGAATCTAGTCACAAAAGGCCACATATTATGTGATTATATTTATATAAAATATCCAGAGTAGGCAAATCTACATGATCATAAAATAGACTAGTGGTTGCAAGAGCTAGGTGGGGGATGGAAAGGGTAGGGAAGGAATCTAAGAGCATGGGATTTCTTCTGTGACCACATTTAACTGTACATTTTAAATGGGTAAATTCCATGGTATGTAAATTATGCCTAAATGACACATTTACAAAAGAAAACAAAAAAGAACAACATTAAAGCCTTCAATATGAAAGAGGGGGGCAGGTTGTATAATAAAGTATCCCATGACAGCTAAGAAGCCAGAGATGCAAGTAGGGGAAGGTTTCCTGAAAGTGGCTTGTTTTTCAAGTTCAAGAACTTCCTCTTTATTCTATGTACCAGAGTGAACTAACTGCAGCTTGCCACTTGTTTTTGTAAATAACTTTTATTGGAACACAGCCCACTTATCCATATAGTATTGTCTACAGCTGCTTCACACTGCAATGACTGAGTTATATAGTTGCAACTTGACACCCTAAGATGAGAAACATATTTACTACTTGGTCACGTACAACGGAAGTTTTCTGACCTCTCCTGTTAAGGTTTGAATTTATTCCCCATAAATTCTAGTGCTGGAAATTTAATCTCCACATTCATTTATGAATGGATTTGGAGGTGGGCCCTTTGGGACGTGAATGAGAGCAAATGAGATTATGAGGGAGGTGCCCCCATGATGGCATTAATGGCTTTATAAAAGAGAGAGACCTAATCCTGCATACTTGCTCTGTCTCACCATATGACTCCCCCTGCCGTGTTACAAAGCAGCAAGAAGACCTTCACCACATGCTGGCATGTGCTCCAGAGCTTTCCAAACTTCAGAACTGTGAGCTGAATAAACTTTTATTCTTTATACATCATTCAGTATTGGATATTTTGTAATAGAAACATAAAATGGACTAAGATCCCTGCTATGTACAGGGCAAAGACCTTGAAGATGTTTAGAAAGATAACTATGGTCGCCACTTAGAGCGCAGATTTGAAAAAGTAGAAACAGAAAGCACACACTTGCCCCTGTCCCTTATTCCTTTGCACACGACTCCAGAACTCTGTCTATCTCTTTCTCTTCTACAGAGCTGTCACCTCTGATTAAACCTCCTGCTTCTCTCTCTGCTCAGGACTACACAGAGCCTTTCACTCCAGAATTTCTACCTATCTATGAGACTGAGGTCACAGGCTATTTTGTGATAAGATTTTTAGAGAGCAGTAACAATTACACTGGTGTCAAATTCCAGAAGTCATACAAAGATCCTTCAAAGTTCTTATTTCTTTATGTTTTCAGTGCCTACAACAGTGCTGATGATCAGCTAGTGCTGAATAAATGAATGATAGTAGTCAATATGCTTTGTTCTTTCTCTTTTATTTCTGAGAGTCTTCTATGATCTTCTTTATCTTTGTATAGAATCCCTGGTCTCTCCTTACCTGCTTCCAGTACCTTCTGGCTTTCTATAACTAAAACATGGTTCCAGAAGCAAATATTTAAACTAATAGCCATACCCAATGGGACCCTTAAAATCTCTCACAGGAAGTGCAGAGAGTACACTGTACTCTCACTGTGGCCTGATTTCCTTGGTACTCAAGCAGTTAATTCCTCCCACTTTGGAGGATGAATTCAGCATGTGTATATTTGTTCTCAGAGGACAGAAATCTAAGCCTAACTCTGAACCTAGGTGTGGGCAAAAGTAAACTCATTAATCAGAGTCCTGATAGGGCAATACTAAAAAACCAGTTCTTGAGGAAGAAAGCTATAGCAATGTATATAAGCCATGCTTTGCCAAGATGTAGCCACACTCTTGGCCATTGGAAAAATGGTGATTGGTTTCCCATGCTACCAGTTAACCTTGGGTCAGGGCACTCAAATACCCTGAAGGAGGGCCCTCTCAGAAAAACCAGGACCTGGACCCTAACTTCCGCACCTAGTGATTCACCACTTGCCTTTAAACACCAACTGTAAGTAATCAGAGAGAGATAGTCAGAGAATGTATTTGTAGCTTTTCCTTCAGTTAGTCCTGTAGACAAAATGTACTTAAATATTGAATATAAAATATACTATTAATTTTGAAATGTGAGTGGGTGGGATTGTTAGCCACATAAAAGATAAGAATAAATTTCAAATGACTTTTGTTAATAAGAAAAATGTTTTTCTTGAAAGTGATAATGAGCTGTGATTGTAGCTCAGTGGTAGATATAGCCTACATGCAAGAGATCCTGGGTTCAATGCCCAGAACCATATATACACACACACACACACACACACACACACACACGATACCACTCCATACCCCAAACAATTAAATTATCCTTAACACTTAAAATACGAGACCTGAAAGATAAAAGAATAATTTCCCTAGAGGAAAAGGTAGATGTGGCCTGCAGTTCCCTCAGGCTTTTCAAGAAGAGCTTCAAAGATAATGTGTGACACATGAAAGTAGCAGAGGCCCTTTGCTTCCAGAAATAGACTGGAGGTCTAGTCTCAAGGTACAGGACCCATTGTGCTGGTCTTTTTTTTTTTATTATTATAACAAAATGCTTGAGATAAATCAACTTTAAAAGAGAAAAGGCTATTTTGCCTCACAATTTCAGAGCTTTCAATCCATAATCAATTGGGTCTGTAGTGAGGCAATACATTTTGGCAGGAGTGTTTGATGGAAGAAACTGCTGACTTCATAATAGCTAGAGGAGAGAGAGAGAGAGAGAGAGAAGGAAGAGAATGAGGAGGAGGAGATGGGATCCACTGTCCTAATATCTCCATCAAGGACACACCATACAATGACCTAACTTCTTCTGGCTGGGCACCACCTTCAGAACCCCCATTAACACCACAAGCTGGAGAACAAGCCTTCAACACATGGGCCTTTGGGGGACACTTATTCAAACCATAGCACTTAGCAAGAAGCACTTCTCATGCAAATCCCACTACTCTACTTCACCAGGAACAAAGACACAGAAAATGGATTTACAATGTAGGGTAACGTACCCAAAAACTTGAACTAGGGATGCAGAATTCTAAGGTTCAGATGTAAGCTCCAATGCTATGATCTGGAACCAAGTATGAACCCCTCAAATCCCTCAGTGTCCTTTCAGTGGAGGAACAAAAATATAGCTATCTCACATATTTTCTAAATATCTAAAGGAAAGAATAAAAATATAAAACTTCTAGAATAGTGCCAGGCATCTATTAGGACACACTATTTTATCAACACTAATATCATTAAATGAGAGATTTTATTTGTTTTGGTTGTTTTGTTTTTGTGGTGCTGGGGATTGAATCCAGGGCCTTGTGCATGCAAGGCAAGCACTCTACCAACTGAGCTATATCCCCAACCCGAGAGATTTTAATTTAAAGAAAGAAAGGCAAACAATACACTAAGTCAGTTTATTTACTGGAATACAGATACCTTGAAGAACAATAACCGTAGGATCAAAAAAACACCCCACTTTGATTGGTTGACATCCACTTTGAGTAGAGATAAAGTAAGAGACTAGATGGCCCTACCATGTACTTGGATGGGCAAGAAATGTAACAATTTCTGGAGAAAGACTATTATGGTAGAAAGTCCTAGAGTAACCGAGCAGAAGCAGCAGCAGTAGCCACCAAGAATCTGTCATTAAAACCACAGAGAGCTCAGCCAATGAGCCATTCAAAGTCACTCACACTCTATCTGTTGAGATGTGCCAACCCAGTCTGTTGTCAGAAATTCTGCCCCCTAGATTTCCCTCCATGACCTTATCCTATCAAGTCACCTGTACCCTCTGAAACCTGACATATATATTTGCATATATCCCTCCGTTCTGTCTGTCCTTTAGTTTTGGATGCAGAACTAAGCATTAAGAAAATAACTCTCCACTCTGGAGAAAAATATCATTATACTCTGCTTACAAAAGAACATAAATCAGTATAAAATGTGGAAAGTAGAGAAAAATAGCAAAAAAAGAGAAAGCACCTATAATTGAATTCCAGCATATCACCATCACCAAACTTTGTTATATCCTTGTTTCTTGATTTTAGACATGATGGTGATTGGCTAATAGTATTTAGTTGTAATTCAATTTTAATTGACTTTATTTAAATTTATTTAATTAATGGTTTGAATCAACTTCTGAGTTATTTATTGATGTCAGCATCTCCATGTATTTACTGGCAAAGTTATCATTGTGGAGTACCTGCTCAAGTCTTTTTCCCATTTCATAATGGATTGTCAGTCTTTTTCTCATGATTTGTAGAAGTTCATTATATGATATAGGTATTGGTATTTTTATGATTTATCTCACAATTGTCTTCCTTTTTTGTGACTTCCTCTTAGTGGTATTTTCAATTAACAGTGTTCTTCATTTTAATTAATACAATTTATGATAACTTTCCTTGATAGTAAATGCTTCTTATAAACTTTTTAATAAATCTTGGACTTCTTAGAGGTAATGATAGCATTCCATTATTTCTTTTTGAAAGATTTATTATTTTACCCATCATAGTTAGATCCACAATCCTCCTAGGAGTGATTGCTATGAATGGTATTGTGAAATTTGTCAGACATAAAATGGGGTAGCCTGTGTCAATCCTAATAAAAAATAAATAAATAAGTATGAGAGGTTATGAAAGAGGGATTCTCCTGCATAATTGCTTGCTAGCATGCCTCACGAAAAGGAAAAGAAAACATTAGAACCTTCAACCTTGTATGAAGTCCTCTGCAACCTTATACAAAAAGGATACTTCTTCAAAGATATCTGCCCAGGAAATGTATTTGTTCAACCTCACAATGGTACCACCCTTATTAATCCTCCTGCTTATGGCTATTGTTTAAAATATCTTATGTAATTTTGCTCATCTTTGCCTTCAAAAAAACTTTCCTTTGCCATTTTGAATACATTCATAGTTTACTGTGGCACATGTATCTCTACCACAATGCTCTTCCCAAATAAATACCAGTATTCTTTTGAGACTCTCTCTTTCTTTGATATTTCATTTGAGAGTATACAATGGGTGGGGACTTGGCTTTTTTCCTGCTGAATACCCAACTGACCAGCACTATTTATTGAGAAATATCACCTTTTCCCCATCTATGATTATAAATCAGGTGGCTTCTATATATGGCTCTGTTTTTGGACTCTCCCTTCTGTTTTCTTGGTCTCTTTGTCTATCCTTGCACAAATACCACACCACTTTCATTAGCTTACTTTTACAATAAATCCTGGTATCAGGTTGTTAAATTCTCCAGTTTTGTCCTTATCAAAGACTGACTTGACTGTTCTTGGCTCTTTGCATTTTTACATTTTAGAATCAGCTTTTCAAATGAACTGTAGAAAAAAATCTGCTGGGATTTTGTAAGGATTACATAAACTCTATAGATCAACTTGAAGAGATTTGACATCTTTACATTATTGAATTTTCTAAAGTATTAACATGGTATATTCATCTTTTTATTTGGGTGTTATTAACCTTCTCTTAATTAGATCTTATAGTTTTGTATAGCATCTTACACATTCTTTATAGATTTATTACTACATATTTGATGCTTTGCAATGCTAAGTAGCATCATTTTAAAATTTTCGTTTTTTGTTTTTGCTGGTATACAATGTGGGTGAGTAAATTGGCATAATCTAGCTGAATATCTACATACCTAATAACTCACTTTCAGCAATGCAGTGGAAAAATGAAACAATATATGATGCAAAAAACAAAAACACATAAACAGCCTGAATGACTTTCACAAACAATGTTGGACAAAGAACAGAAACAAGTAATTTCACTTTATTTATCTATATTAGTTGGAATCAAATGAAATTGCCATTTTAAGAGCCCACACTAGTTGAATATGAGCAATTTCATCTGGCCCAAAAAGAATATAATGTTCACAAACAGGCAACACCAATAAGTAATGATAGAAGTCAAGATTTGATGACCTTGAAAGAAGAGGTGGAGCACACAGAGACAACAGTACTCAACCCCATCCTGTTCCCTAAATTCAGTCCTTAAAGTAGGAAAGAGTAGGAGAAATCTCACCTCTAATGAAAAACAGAAGTATTGATCCATGTTTAAAATCTAATGATAGAATTACTCTTACTGAAAGCACCAGTAGATCGGTCAATCAAATAAGATGGACATGGGATTTGGCCACCTGTGACATGAGGAATAGGATCCCCATAAAGCACATCACAGGTGCAGGAGGAGACAGTGAGCTTTGATCACAGCCCACAAGCAGTTGCCCCCTCACATCAGCATCCCTTGGAGTAACTCAATCCCCAGAAATAAGGACAGTGAACATGGGGCACAGGTTTTGGTGTGTTCTTTCTATATATAGTTGTTGATATTGAAAAGGCATTTTTTACAAAGATGGCATTATACTGAACACATTATTCTGTAATATGTTGTTTCACTGCTATGAGTTTATTTGCTCAATTATTCCATGTCTTTCCATACATATAAAACATTATCTAGTAACTTGAGAAATCCTAAAAGTGTGTTAGGACTATGGCAGACCTGGTAACTTACTGGTCACCTGACTACTCTTCTGTGCTTTGAAAGGGTGCAGTTTTTATCACATATCAAGGTTACAGCAAGGACTCAAACACTTGCATAGGAAGTACTCCGTTAAAAATGAATTGTGCTTGGAGTAACTTTCAGTCTTTTGAAACTTGAAAAACATTTTCCCAAGAAGCAATGTTGAAATGAATGGTAGGCTTTCAAGACTAGAACAAAACTAATGATCTATTTAGGGAACTGAAATACTATTTCCTCTAAATGAACCATAAGAGAAAAAAATACTACTGCCAAACTACTAGGTTTATTAAATAAAATGAGAGAGAATTACATTTTTATGGATGTTGGTGCCTTAGAATAGAGAAATGACTTAGAAGAAATGGGAAGTGAAGTTGAAAACTTTGGTGGAGATTTTGAAAAGGTTATCTGACTATTATTTTAAACCTTTACAAACAGATATTAGAGTCTTATGCATTGAATTGTGCCCCCTTTCCCCACCGAAAATTAAAGTTGAAGTCTTAAGTCCTAGTGCTCATGAATGTGATCTTACTTGGGAATAAGGTCTTTGCAGATGATCAAGTTAAGAGGAGGTCATAGGGTGAGCCTTAATTCAATATAAGTGATGTCCTTACAAATAGGGGAAATTTAGGCATAGATAAGCACAAGAGAGGACACCATGTGAAGATGAGGACAAAGAAGGGGTGATGCCAGCAAACCATCAGAAATTAAAAGAAAGGCCTAGAACAGATTCAACCTCACAGCCCTCAGTAGGAACCAGCCCTGATCTAAGATCTTATCCCCCACCCTAGAACAGTAAGACAATACATATCTGTTATTTAAATCACTCTGCCTGTGAAAATTTGTTATGCATCTCCAGGAAACTAGTGCAAAGGTATTCTTCATTCTTTCTAACTTTGCTTCATGTCTCAGGGCATGTCTCTTCCATAATGCAAGTGTGCCATATCCCTGTGACCACAGCCATGAGCCATGGCTGGACTCATGAAGAGAAAGAGAAAATGAAAGAAGGGAAATAATATAAAGATATAATCTGTTTTTCCTTGGGTGACTGGACAGGAATAAAGCAGAAAAGAAGTGTGGGGGGCGGGGTGGAATTAAAGCCAATGTGCATAGCTAAATGAGAAAAATGGCCAGAAAGTACATTATTACGTGAATTATGGATGGTCAAAAACAGAAGGAAAAAAAGACACAGGTCAGAGAGCGCAAACCAGGAGCTTGCTGAATTGGTCTCCCAGCTGTCTTAGCAAGACCCATAAAGGAATAAACCATCAAGATTTGTACAGCAATGACTATGGGACCTGGGGAAACTGCTCCTCTGTTAAAGAAAGCATTACAAAATCAGTCCCAGGAAGCTGAGCTATAAGTGTAAGAGTGCTGAGTCAGAAGGACTGAGGTCAGGGCAGACACTTTTGCCTAGCCAGCCCTCTGGGACATGGATGTGGTCCTCCTTGAGCCAGTGTACATTGCAGCTTAGCTGCTTTTCCTAAGTGTAAATCACAATTAGACTCCTCACAAAATTCTTTGGTCCATTAAGTCCCAAGTTTTCAATTCTGTGTACATTACAATGAAACTGACACAGGTGCATTAAAATACAATAGAAATCATAATCTAGAGCTTATATATAAGCTAGATTCATATATGTGAAATTTTTTCAAGTACTCTAATAATTCTCCCATTAGTTTTCTCAAAATAATAGAGCTCTAAAAACATAATAATTATTTCAAAGTTAACATAATCACTGTATTTGTTGCTTCATTGAAATTTTTATAGGTGTTCTACATCTGGCACAAGGGTACAAAATGAGTTAGACTTTAGTAACTGTGGTCTTTCTGGTGGGCAGAAGCTTCCACATAGAAAGAATCTCCCCTACTTCCAAAGAAAATAGGTTTTGTTTCACTCTCAGAAATTTCCACAGAGAGACATGAATCAGAAATCAGGAAAAATCCACTTGTATGGTCTTATGCACAAAGCAAAACAGGGATTACAGAAGGCAAGATGGAAGCCAGGCACAGAATTGAGGGAGGTGCTCATTCTAAGAGCTGGTGTGACCCTACAATAAGCATCTCCTTATATTTTGCATTCTAGATCTTCATCAGCCTCATTTAGTCTCAGTCTTGGTGGAGACTAGTTTTTGTTTTATGTTTTCATTTATCCATTCAATAACTACCGTAATCTTATTGAATGGGCGAATAATGAATTCACTGTGATTATACTATGTAGTCCATTCTGGTTGGGAGATAAGACATGTTCTTTGTTAAAATGTTATGCAGATAGGAGCTAGGGGGATAGCTCAGTGGTAGAACATGCTAAGCAACTTTGAAGCCACAGCAACACACACATACTTGGGCAGGGGGCACACCTAAAGCTAGTTCCACCTAAGTTTCAATAGTATAGTTAAGAAAACTGGGGACACTGGGAAGTTAGTTCATTTTCTCTTTAAAATAAAAGATGGAACTGCTATTCAAGAAAGGCTTGTTTTGTGCTACCGTTATAGAATACCTGAGACTAGCAATTTTTTAGAATAAAGATGTATTCTAAAAATATGTATGGAAGTCCAAGTTTGAGGGCTCACAACTGCAGAGGACCTTCTTGTTGTGTGATAACATGGCAGAAGGTATCATATGATGTGAGAGAGTAAGTTGGGGTGAACTTTCCTTTCACAACACACATAGTGTCATGATAACAACATTAATCAGGACTTAATCACTTCTTAAAGGTCCCACCTCAGTTGCACTGGGGATTATGTTTCAAACACATAAACTCTGGGGGACACATTCAAATAATAGCATATGTAGACTACATATTATGTGATTGCACTTATATTTGTGTGTATAAAATATCCACAATAAACAAGTCAGTTGGCATACAAAATAAATTAGTGACCACCTAAAGCTCACGAACAGGGGGAATGAAGTGTAACCATCAAATGGTGCAGGGTTTCTGCCACCTCCTCCTCCTGCTCCACTTCCTCTTCCTCCTCCTTCAGTGTATGTGTATGTGTGTGTGTGTGTGTGTGTGTGTGTGTGCATGTGAGTGCACATTGGTCCTGGGGATAGAACTCAGGCTTTCAAGCATGTTAGACAAGCACTATACCACCGAACCACACACCCAGCACCATGGTTTCCTTATGGGATTATAAAAACGGAAAAATGCTCTAAAATTGATTGTGGTGATTGTTATACAACTAAAACCACTTTAAATGGGTGAATTAAATCTTAATAAAACTGTGATTTTAAAAAAAAGGGCTAGTTTATAACACAGATTACTTTCAGATGGAACCTAAGAAAGGCTTCAAGAAAAATGTGATTTTAAAGCTGATACATTTGACTCTATGAAAATTTATTAAGAATATTTTGGACAGGGAGAATAACAGGACTGAAGCAAAGAGATAGAAAATTATGAGATGCTCCAGGGAATATTAGCTTGTTCAGTTCAGCCATGGATGGTGTCATGTTAAAGAAGACCTTGAATTCCAGATGGAAGCACCAGATTTGGGCCATATGGGTTGATGGGTAAGTGCTCTGGACTATGCTTAATTTATATGCTGAACATAGGAAAGACCAGAAAGAAAGAGACTTAGAAAAAGGAGAGCTGTTGGAAGGTTCTGCAATGGCCCAGTTCATTGATGTGAATGCAGAGGAAGCAACCAGAGCAGTAGTTACTAATTATAAATTCTGGGGTTGTAAGGACTATGGTTTTATTTCTTTTCTTTTTTGAAATTTGTTTTAATTAGTTATACATGATGGTAGAATGCACTTTGACACATCATATATAAATGGAGTATAACTTCTCATTCTTTTGCTGGTACATGATGCAATCATTACACCAGTCATGTAATCATATATGCACATAGGGTAATAATGACTGACTCATTCTACTATCCCTCCCACTCCCAGACCCCTTCCCCTCCTTTCACTTCCCTTTGTCTAATCCAAAGTACTTCTATTCTTCCCTAGTGGCCCCCTCCTTATGACAAACTAGCATCCACATATCAGAGACAACATTCAGCCTTTGGTTCCTTGGGATTGGATTATTTTGTTTAGCATAATATTCTCCAGCTCCATCCATTTACCAGCAAATGCCATGATTTCATTCTTCTTTAAGGCTGAGTAATACCCCACTGTATGTCTCTACCACATTTTCTTTATCCATTCATTTGTTGAAGGGCACCTAGGTTGGTTCCATAGTTTAGCTATTGTGAATTGAGGTGCTATAAACATTGATGTGGCTGTGTCACTATAGTATGCTGCTTTTAAGTCCTTTGGGTATAAACCCAGGAGTAGGATAACTGGGTCAAATGGTGGGTCCATTCCAAGTTTTTTAAGGAATCTCCATACTGCTTTCCAGAGTGCTTGCACCAATTTGCAGCTCCACCAGTAATGTATGAGTGTGCCTTTTCCCCAACATCTTCATCAACATTTATGGATGCCTGTATTCTTGATAATTGCCATTCTGACTTGACTGAGATAAAATCTCAGTGTTGTTTTGATTTGCATTTCTCTAATTGTTAAATATATTGAATATTGTTTCATATATTTGTTGATCAATTATATCTCTTCTTCTGTGAAGTGTCTGTTTAGTTCCTTAGCCTATTTATTTATTGAGTTATTTTTGGTGTTGCTTTTTGGGTTCTTTATATGGTTTATTTCTTATCTACAGTTTTCCTGTAAATATGTATTAAATTAATAAATAATATTGTTAGGTAGGTGAAGGAATCCAAGGTGATACTTTAGGTATGAAAGATGGCAGCCCCATGACCTGAAAGAGAATGAAGTAAGAGAGGGGTGGCACACATGCAGATGGCTCTGGTATTACATACACCTACACAGTTGGACATGAGGTACTGTAATTGCAGAGAAAGATCATGAGTTAGCTCTAAGAACTTGTGAGTCAATCAAATGAGGATGAATATTGACAGCACTGGAATCAGTGAATTGGAAAAAGAGTAGAAGAAAAAAGATTGCAATTAAACGAAGAAAAATCACCTTTGGAAAAGGGGAGGACAAAGAGATGTCTAATGTCGGTACAGAGTCAAAGATGTCAAACTTTGGTGGGAAAGGCAGCTAGATGCACAGTTATGTCACTGGAGAATAGATTCTCTGGGGAAGGATTTAAGTATTTCCCAGAGGGGACAGGGAACTTGAATCAAGACCAGTGGGGTTCTTGGCATACATGATGGAAAAGAATTTCATCACATGCCGAATAAAGGCATAGACAGAGTTTTATTTAGGAAAGTAGATAACTATTCAAGGCAGAATGGGGGCAATCTCAAGAGAGACGCCTTTGGGGTAAAGCAAGGAATACACATTCAAGGGAGAATGTGGGCTATCTCCAGAGGGAAATAAGCAACCCATTGGTATGGGGTATTAATATTTATAGCAAGCCTATGCTAGGGGCTAGACTAGAGGGAGAGCCAAGGCAAAATTACATAATTTTGTTTTCCCTGTGCTTGAGAATTTCCCTCATTTTATAAGGATAAGGGCCAAGGTCATGTTGTTCAAGAATTATGATTATTCCTGAGTGCATTCAGCATTTCAGTGGCTTACAGATATGAGACTCAGTGTACCTTTGAGATTCAGTGTATCTTTTTTTTTTATCCTAAATCCCTCTCTCAGGTACATTTAAATTTCAGAAAGAAAAGCACTGGGTCAAGAACAAGGTTGGAAGTTGGCAGAAGAGTAGCAGTCAGTGAATATTTAATGCATGATCAGTTTGATTTCCCAAGTAGCCCAGGTCACCAAAAATATAATCTGTCTTTATAAAAATATGCCTTTTATAAGACAAGGTATAAATAAATGTACATCTAAACCCTAGACTTTTGCTGAGTCTTCTCTGCAAGTAGGTGTTGATGAATATTGTTCAAGGAAGAAAGAAAAGGAGAACCAGAATTTGTAAGCACTGTGGACAAGGAAGGATGTTTTCATTAGCCTTATTGTTTTTAAGCTTAAAGTAACAATTGGAGATGAGCATCATTACCTACATTTTGTAGATGCAGAAAGTGAACCTCAGGCTAAGGAGATCACTAAAGGAGCAGGAACCTATTTGGAGATCTTTCATTCCTCCTCATTAATGAATCCATGTCCATTTACTCACCACTCATAAAGAGCCCAATGAATTGAGGACAAATCGTTGGGGCAAGGAAAAAGATTTATTTGGTAAGCTAGCATCCTGAAAACTTCTCTTAACACAGATTTTAAGCATCCTTTATCTTTAAGTAAAGGGAAAAGAAGGGGGATTTTGGATAGGAAATGATTAATCAACCTGGGTGGCTGGTAATCTGTTGATTTGGCACATCATGGCATCATCAGTAGTGAAAGGGGAGGAGAGAGAGAAATCAACTTTGGGCAGCTAGTTTAAATGATTAACAAGAGCTGTGTGCTCAGGCAAACATAGACTTTGGCTAGTAAAGGAGAGGACCTGGAGGCCATGAGACTGTTTTCTCTGAAACATAAGCCTGGCTACACCCCATTCCCTGCCCATTGTGGATTCTCTGCCAGTCTGAGGAGGGAGGAGCCAGAGCCATGAAAGTGTTGGCTTCTGCTGCAAAACTGTGGGAGCCCACAAGTGTGATCCCTGGGAGGTCATAGACAGAAAAGAGTGATGTGCTTGCTGCCATGCATCCCTCCAAACAGCCTTGAGTTCCCAGCTCAAGAGAGCTGAAATTTGCAGAGCAGTCAAGGCCACAGTTGAGTGATCTCTGTACAATGAAAGGTAATTCTTCATCAGGCAGGTGACAACAGGGTATTTTCCTATATAGCCAGACTCTTTCAGTAACGACTTCAATGTACCACACCAGGAGAATCTCCTAAAGTGCCTTCTACCTGCTGAAGGTCATTCAGCTACAGCACGGAGGTAATTTGAGCCTCTGTGATTGCCATACCCAGAGAACACCACCCTTTTTCTTGGAATGTAATTTCTGTACCTACTGACCCTTGCTCAGGTCTTTGGGCTGCTGACTCTCTGCTGGAGCCTGAAGGTAAGAATATGGCTTAAAAGAAATGCTGTACTTACCTCACTGTATTTTTTCATCTTTCATTATGCAAGTGTTACTGTATAGGTTAACTCAAACCAGAAAATGTCTTAAGGAAACTGAAAAAAAAATAGCACAAAAGATGTGTGTGACAGACACCAGCCTAACTATGTTAGATCTAGAAATTCAGGTTAAAAAAAACCCCAAAACTTTCTCACTGCAATTCCATCTCTCTCTCTTCCACCCATACTTATGCAGCCCAGCAAAGGATCTAAGGGAAGGTGAAAAGGGCTTGAAATTTCTCCCATGGCAGGTCCTTCTGCTCCTCAGCACTACCCAGCTGTCTCCACATTCTTGTTGAACCTCCTTTCCTGAGCTTCAGTCAGGTTCCACCATGTTCTGTGAAGGCCTCCAACACAGTAAGGCAGTGGGGATGATAGCACATTAGACAGCTACATCTTTAACTTCCCTAGTCCTTAGAGAAGCATTTTTTCTCACCACCCTGCATACTGTGGCCTGTTGAGCTCTAGGTGCCCTTCCATATACTGGTGCTGACTTATGGTGAGGTTATACTTTGATAGGTCCATCATAAATTGAAAATATCATAAAGCCGGGCGCGGTGGCTCAAGCCTGTAATCCCAGCACTTAGGGAGGCTGAGACAGGAGAATCGCGAGTTCAAAGCCAGCCTCAGCAATGGCGAGGCGCTAAGCGACTCAGTGAGACCCTGTCTCTACATAAAACACAAAATAGGGCTGGGGATGTGGCTCAGTGGTCGAGTACCCCTGAGTTCAATCCCCAGTACCAAAAAAAAAAAAAAAAGAAAAAGAAAATATTATAGATTAAAGTGCATTGATACAACCTAACCTACCAACCGTCCTAGCGCAGCAACACAGCACACTATAGAGCATTAATTGATTCCCCTTGTGATCCTGGGACTGGCTGGGAGTTGTGGTGCCTTGCCATTGAACAGCATCACAAGTGGATTTTACCACATACTGTAATCCTGGGAAATGATTCAAATTCAAAATTCAAAGTAAGATTTCTACTGAATGCATATGGCTATTTCATCCTCATAAAGTCATAATTTGTAAGTCGAATTCAGTCAGGAACTGCCTCTTAACTCACATGCTCTCCTGGCCACACCTTAGCAGCACCACCTGCCTCACTCAAAATGTCAGCAGCAAGGTTGGAAAATGTGCTGACTGAATGATTCTCAAATCTTCGTCCCCAGGCCAGAGCTCTAGATCCACCTATATACCTGCCTAAGTCTTCCAGATATAGAAGATCCACAGGTAGCTCACACTCTACCTTCAAATTGAACCTAGCCCGTGCAAAAACTACTGACCTCCAGTGCTCCCATTCACAACAGACAAATTCTCCAACTCCCCAATTACCCATGCCAGAGATCTGTTCACAAGCTTGACTTTCCCTGACCTCCTTTCATCTCACATTAATCATTAAGTGCAATTGATTTTACCCGCCCAAAGTTCTCTTAAGTCCATTGACTTCTCCCGTCCTCACTGCCATACCACTGAGCAAGACATGACCACCAACCCCAATGGAATTACTACAGAACTCTCCCACTGGGCTGCATTCCAGTCCTTCCAATACTCCACCCAGAGTGACCTTTCTAAAATGCAATGTATCACCTTGGGCAGTCTCTAGCTTCACCCTGTTTGATGACCTCCTGTTGCCCTTAGGATAAGAGTGTACCCTGAAAGGATCTTGTAACATCATCTTCATTTCTATACACTCCCCACCCTAAAGCTCTAAGCTCCAGAAACTTTGTCTAACAAGAGTATACCTTGCTCCCTTGTTCCTCTGAGCCTTTGATAAAGTTTGAATGTGGTGTGTCCCCTCACCCTTGCCTCCACCCACAACTCATGCAGAAATTTGATCTCCAAAGTATCACATTAATAATATTAAAAAGGTGGAAACTTTATCTTACTATAGTGTTTAGAGGTAAAGCCTTTGGGAAGTGATTAGGTTAGGTCATTAGGATGGAGTCCCCAGTCATATTTCAGTGGCTTTATAAGGAGAGGTAGGTAGAACACACAAAGAAATACACATATACTTCCCCTATGATGTGTTACAGCCTGAGTGGACCCTTGCAAGAACCCATCCAATGTTGTTTGGATTTCCAGCTTCCAGAACTGTAAGCTAAACAAACCTCTTTTCTTTATGCAGTAATCTACCTTAGGTATTTAATAATATTAACACAAGCTAATAAAGCCCTCACCTGCTTCTCTATCTGAATGTGCCAGTCCCTTCCCATAATACTATCGAGATTTCTATTCTGAATTCATTATATATATATATATATATATATATATATATATATATATATATATATATATAAATCATAGATATATGTGTGTGTATCTGTGTGTATATATATAATAGAGTAATGCACAGTTTAATACACAATTATAAAGCAAAATCCTTATATCTGGCACCCAGGACAGAATATAACAAAAACTTGCTGACTTAAAAAGAAGCCCTCATTTGCTCTGCCACCTACCTTTTTAGAAGTAGCCACTATCTGAACACTTAGGGTAATCACTTCCTTTTTTAAAGTTCTTTTTTGTTTGCATTTTTATTATGGTTTTCCTCTTTTTTGCATTTGTGCAGTTCTGGAGATTAAACCCAGGGTCTCCTGCATACTAGGCAAGCACTATACCACTGAGCTATATCCTCTGCTCCCTTTAGTTTCTTCATAGTCTAATCACCTAAGTGAACATCCCTGTATATGTCTTTTCTTTAATATGTCCTTTTAGGTTGTTTTTTAATCTATTGACTCCTCTTTACCTTATTTTCAAATCCCTTGTAATTTATTTGAAGTAAGTATGTTTTTTTCCTGTAGAGTTTCATGTGGTTTACATTTTTAATTGATTTATTTTTTAATTGGTACATTATAATTATACATAAAAATGAAATTAATTTTGATATGTTCATATGTACATGACATAGTTGTGTTAGTTTCATTCTGTTGTTCCACCCCTTTCCCATCCCTCCTCCTCTTTCCTAATTCCCCTTCCTCTATTCCATTATATTCCTTTCTATTTTCATGAGATTCTCCCTTCATTTTTGTTTTGTTGTTGTTGTTGTTGTTGTTGGTTGGTTGTTTGTTGGTACTGGGGATTGAACTCAGGGGTACTTGACCACTGAGCCACATCCCCAGCCCTATTTTTGTGTTTTATTTAGAGACAGGGTCTCACTAAGTTGCTTAGCACCTCATCATTGCTGAGGCTGGCTTTGAACTGGTGATTCTCCTGTCTCAATCTCCCAAAGCGCTGGGATTACAGGCGTGGGCCACTGTGCCCGGTAGATTCCCTCTTCTTTAATTGTTTATTTCTCTCTAGAGTTTTCAGGTAAGAGGAAACTTTTGACCCTTGACTTTCTGAGTCTGGCTTATTTCCCTCAGCTAGATGTTCTCCAGTTCCATCCATTTACCAGCAAATGACATAATTTCATTTTTATTTATGGTTAAGTAAAATTCAATTGCATGTATGTATGTATGTATGTGTGTAGATAGGTAGATAGGTAGACAGGAAGATAGATCACATTTTCTTTTTTTAAAAAAAATATTTTTTAGTTATACATGGACATGGTGTCTTCATTTTGTTTACTTATTTTTATGTGGTGCTGAGGATCAAATCCAGTGGCTCATGCAGACAAGGCAAGTGCTCTACCACTGAGCCACAATCCCAGCCCAGATCACATTTTCTTTATCCATTCATCTATTGACAGGTACCTGGACTGATTTCATAACTTAGCTGTTGTAAATTGTGCTGCTATAAACATTGGTATGGATGTATTGCTATAATATGCTGATCTTAATTATTTTGGATAAAAACCAAGGAGTAGGATAGCTTGGTCATAGAGTGAGTCCATTCCTAGTCTTCTGAGGATACTCCATACTGCTTTCCAAAGTGGTTATACTAATTCACATTCCAATCTACAATATATAACTATGCATTTTACCTCACAACCTTATCAGCATGTACTATTATTTATATTTTTGATGATTATCATTCTAACTGGAGTGAGATAAAATCTCACTGCAGTTTTGATTTTCATTTCCCTGATTGCTAAGGATATTGAACATTTTTTATATAGTTGTTGGCCATTTGAATTTCTTCTTTTGAGAAATGTCTTTTAATTAATTTTTAATTTGTCTATTGATTGGGTTGTTTGATTTTGGTTTTGCTGGGTTTTTTTTTAGTTCTATCTACATTCTGCATAATAAACTCCTGTTGGAAGAGTAGCTAGCAAAAATTTTCTACTTCATGTTCTTAATTGTTTCCTTTGCTGTGCAAAAGTTTTTTCAATTTGAAGCAATTCCATTTATTGATTCTTGGTCTTATATCTTGATCTACATTTTTATTTCATTGTTGTGATATATGGTAACATGAATTTCCTTTAAACCATATTTGCTTACTGATTTGGGTTCAATGATTTTGATAGAACCACTTCACAGGTGATATGTTTTCCACTGAGGTATACACTGTCCAATTGTCTTTTGTTTCATGATGTAAATATAGTCGCTAGTCTACAGGGTTTGACTCTCTGGGAGTGGAAAGAATTTGAAAGCTTGGCCTGGCCAAGCTGGGCTCCCAGTCCCCTCACCCATTCCATGGAATGGCTGAATCATCTTCTTTTATTCAATTTACAATAATCATTTACTGTTACATTTTCTGTAAGGACTCTTTCATCTCTAAAGTTCTGTCACTCATATTATGCAAGAATTAAAGTGAACTAATTTATACAGGCATTCAGTCCAGCACATGACAAATTAAAGTGTTTGATAAATGCTGGGTTTTGACTATTATCATTTCATTAATAATAGTATTAATAAATACCTTCAGAAATCCCAAGAGTAATAGTGGCCCCTCCTCCCGCCTTCCTCATTTTGTGCATTTAAAAGTCTTCTTTTTAATACAACTTCTTTCAAAACAACAACAAATGCAAAAATGTACAAAGACTTTGAAAAAATATTTCTACAAAGAAATGAACAATTGGCTCATGAGATTATTCATCATTAGTCATTAGGAATACGCAAATCAAGACCACAATGAGATATAACTTCACCCTCATCAGGATAGCTGTTTTTTTATTTGTTCTAATTAGTTATACATAACAGAAGAATTTTTAAAAACACAGAAAATATCAAGAGTTGGTGACAATATAGAGAAATTGGAGCATGTGTACTGCAAGTGAGAATATGAAATGATACAGCCACTGTGGAACATGGTGTAATAGTTTTTTCCCAAAGTTAAACATATAATCCAGCAATTTCACTTCTGGGTATTTACCCCAAAGTATGAACAGTAGGAACTCAAAGAGATACTTATGTACTGATCTTCATAGCAGCATCAATCACAATAATCAAAAGGTGGAGACAATCTAAGTGTCCATGGATGAATGAATGAATGGATAATCAAATTATAGTACATGCAAGCACAGAATATCATTCGGCTTTGAAAAGGAAGGAAATCCTGCAACATTCCACAACATGGGTTATTCTTAAAGCTATTAAGCTAAGTTAAACAGGCCATTCACAAAAAGACAAATACCATATGATTTTACTTAAGTAATACATCTAGCATTTGTGAAAACAGAATGTAGAATGGTGGTTTTCAGTGAATGAGGAATGGGGAATGAAAAGTTAGCGATTAAGGGGTGCATAGTTTCCATTTAGGAAAAAGAAAACATTCTAAAGGTGGGTAGTAGTGATGGTATAATTAATGTCACCGAATTATACAATTAAAAATGATTAAAGTGATCAATTTCGTGCTATATGTGTTTTAACCACAATATTTTTAAGAAAGCCCTTTTCTTTTCCCATACGGACCCTTCACCCTAAGATACTATGGCTCTGACCTCAGATTTGAAGAAACAATCACAACTAAAAGAGGTGGCAGGGATCCCCCTGCAGACTGCAACTGTAGACAACTGGAGCCAGATCCAGAACTTTGAGGCCAAGCCAGATGATCTTCTCATCTGTACTTATCCTAAAGCAGGTGATTCTGGGGCAGGGTGATAGTACAGACCTTATCCCGCTAAGTCAGAAAGGGTATCTCCACATAAGTCAGAATTCCCATTGATGGAAAACTTGCTCCTTACTTTTCTAGGATGGGCTTACACTAGGAATGCCTGATATCCCCAAATTCCCTGAGCAGGGGCTGGGGTGGCTATAGCATAGCAGTGCTAGAGGCCCTACCTGCTGTGCTGTGCCTTGCTCTGCTCTTGGGTGGTTGTGAGCTTTTCCTTTGCTGCTCCATTCCAAGTAGAGACCCAAAGTGTGTCCCACATAGATGTCCATCTCTCATGATGAACAGGATCCTGGACTCAGAGAGGGTTAAATCCAGCAACAGTCTCTTTGTCCCTTCATCCCTTCCCTCAGGAAACTTCAAGATTATATAACAGTTTTCTGCTTCTTGTCTTTCTCTTCTGACCCTCAGGGACAACGTGGATTCAGGAAATTGTGGATATGATTGAACAGGATGCAGATGTGGAGAAGTGCCAGCGAGCTATCATCCAAGACCGCCACCCTTTTATTGAGTGGGCTCGGCCTCCCCAGCCCTCTGGTGAGTCGCCTCTTCCTGCCCTATCTCCCTTCTTTCCTTCCCCATCTCTACTGTCTCTGTCTTTGCTCTCTCTTCTGTTTATCCATGTCTTCTCTAACCTTTTTCCTATCTCTCTGTCTCTTTTCTCTCTCCCCACCATTTCTATGTCCATGTGTTTTCTCCTTTTATCTTTCTCTCCTCCTCTTTCTACATATTAGCTAAGATTGTCTGCCAACAGTGAATCACCAAGTAAGAAGGACATATGCAAGCATCAGATTTTGCCTTTTTATGTCCTCCCTCGGGTCCCATGCAACTTTAGAATACACAATGGAGGTAGAAAACTGTTCATGAGCAACTCATTCCCCACTTCTTTCCACACCGTCTTCACAATGGCCTGATTCAGCCAGGGGAGTGAGCTGCTGATAGTTCATGCACGTGCATGTATGCGCACGCGCACACACCCACACACAGACACAGATGCTTTCCTAAGCTTAGCATTGAAGAGATCCATATAATATAAACTTGGGAACACAAATAAATAGAGCTATGAAAAGGAAGCAATTCAACTGTACAATGGAAATCTGGGAGTTCTTAGAAAATTGTTGATGGTGGTCTGATAAACTTTTCCAAATGCCTTAAGAAATGAAGTTCCTCATCTGATTGATATGCATAATAACTTGTAACATGGTCCAGGTAGAACATGTACTTAGCATGCACTAGGTCCTGGGCTCAATCCCAGGCTCACACACAAAAAGGTTAAGATGTAATGTTAATTTTATCACAATTACATGTATTTTATCACAATTTCTTAAAATGTTATTGGAGATTTCCATAAATAAAATTGAGATGATCAGAATGTTCAAGTCAATGTTAATGTAAATGCTTATGCTAAAATGAAAGGTTAGGGAGAAAGTGTGAAGAGCTGTGGAGATGAGAGATCATGCCAGGCTTCCAAGCAGAACCGTTGCTCAATTGGAGCTGCTCAAAAGCAGCCATGATTTGAAGCCACTACGTCTCTGTGCTTCAAGGTGTCCGTAACAAGAATGTCAACTCTAGACGGGGCCCCTCTCTGTTGAAGTGCTCGATCCTCATTCTCTTTCCTGGGATAAAGCAAAGAGACCCCCTACTCCTCAGGACTATTCTTCAGCAGAACAGCCGTTCTCATAACGCTTTAAGATTGCTCAAGAGCCTGGTTCCTAGCATCACAGTTTTTAAAAGGCAAAATACGGTTTACGGGTGTGGCCAGAACAAGGATCAAGAGGCACAGAGAGGCATCTTTTCCACAGTTTCCTTCCTGACCCAAGCCCATCCTTGAAAAACAGGCACTGAGAGAAGAGGGCCTAGCTGTTTAGTAGACTTGAAGGTGCTTTGATTACAGGCTTAGAACAGGAGTCCTGATCACCTGCCAGACCTCACCCCATGCCAACAAAATGGGAGTTTGTGTGGAAGGCTACTTCTAAGCATAACTTCCTGCTACATATTTAAAGCAAAATGTTATTTTTTATCATTTCTTATTTCTTTCTTTTAGCAATATCCTCCTTTCTGCAATCAGCATTCTTGACCCTTTATGGAGAAGGATCTCTACCCATCAGAAACAAGTCAGGGTCCAAATTCAAGTGTGCCATTTAACAACATCAATTTATTCCAGATCCTTGGAGCAATTTTGATTCTCAGCATTAACTCCTTTAGCTCTCTGCTGGAAATTTACATGAGCCTCTGATTGCTACATTGGAGTTGAAACTCCTTGGAGAAAAAGTGTTTGCTTTTTTTGTTGCCTTTTCCAGTAGCCTCAATTCAACACAATATTGCATAGAGCAAGTGCCCAAAAAGGGTTATAAATCAAAGAGTAGAAATCATGACTTACATGCCAGGAAGTGTTTATGATTTTAGAGATGAAAAAAGTGATTGGGCATAAGCCAGTGACATGGGGTTGACTCTAGCTGGCTGGGAGGTGTGAGCCCTGCTCTCTGGTCCTGATAGGCTCCATCTCAATGAGATATAATTTTCCCTCACCTTATTTTTGAAGTGATGGAGTAGGTTAACTCAAACTCCCTTACAGCTCTCAGGTTGTCATTCTACAAAAGTTTAGTGATCTGACTGTGAGATTTCAAAAGAAAATCAAGAAACAGAGAGGTAAGTGAGTAATGGAATATTCTGGACAGAGCCTGGAACATAAGGTCCCCATACAGTGCTTGCATCATACAGATATATCTTCTTGAATTATTTTAAAGGTGTGGAAAAAGCTAATGCGATGCCCACTCCACGGATACTAAGGACTCACCTTCCCACTCAGTTATTGCCACCATCTTTCTGGGAAAACAACTGTAAGGTAAGATCACTTCAGCCCCCTGATGGCAGTGGGAGAGGAAGCCTGCCCAGAGTGAGGCCTCCAGACCCCAATTCAGAACTTCCTCCTTCATATCTTTACCTCTACTCTACTTTGAAGGGTTGACAGCTTATCAACAGTTAGGGAAAATGCAAAGTTTTATATTCAGCAGGATATCCACTTCAACAGTTTCAAACAAGACTGGAAGATAGAACCTATACTGAATTTCTAGAGAGAATGAGACATAGGGAGGCATGAGTATCCTCTGCTCTAAAGAGCAAGGCTGGCTGTGAAAGGAAGAGCAGGAACAGGGGCCACAGGCTGGACCATGGGGAGAACAGAAAGGGGGACAAAAAGCCTTGCAGATTGTCCAAAGGGCAAACTGATGAACAGATGGAGCAATGTTCTCAAGTAGGTGCTTGGCCACAGCCTCTGGGCTCCTTGTTTATTCATTCTGGTACTTTATCATGTACCTCAGTGCCTGGTAAATTTCTGTCACAAAAGAGGGCAGTAAAACATGCCTGCTGAATCTACAAAGGATAAGAACTGTGTAGCCAAAGGGAGGTAAGAGCACAAATTGAATATCCAGCCTTGCTAAGAAAATGGGGCATTGTTTTCTCAGAGGTGAGGATGACTAAGAAGGTAATTTCTGGATGACAGGAGCATAGGTGGGGAACTCACATCAAATGACATGACTTCCTTTTGGTAAAGCTGGGTAATGAGTGAGAACTTCTCTTTCCAGGATGATGGCAGACCAGATATCCTGAAAACATTTATATACAGCACCAGTGAATGCTACCGGACATAGCAAAATTTCCTCTTAAATGTACAACTGAGATAGTTTTAAGAGCAAGGAAATTCCCTAAGTTCTAAAACTAAAGAGGGAAATAAAACTTGGAGAAGTAAATTAGGCCTGGACCTGTCCTGAGGGAAACTTGATGACCTGGATAATCCAGCAACTTGAGGTTTTTTTTGTTTTTTTTTTTAATATTTTTTTTTTAGTTGTAGATGGACACAATGTCTTTATTTTATTGCTTTGTATGTGGTGCTGAGGATCGAACCCAGGGCCTCACGCATGCAAGGCAAGCACTGTACCACTGAGCTACAATCCCAGCCCGCAACTTGAGTTTTGATAGCTGCAAAGGCACAAGGCCAAAGCCCAGGGTATAAGGAACCAGAAGAATAAGGGAAAAGAAGCTGAGATACTGAAAGGCTGAATCCTCAATGGGTGGGTAGAGAAGATGAAGGAGACTCCAGGGAGTCTGTCTTGAGCAGGCTCTCAGTTCCCCTGAGAATGTGTGGCCACAGTCCTCCTCTCCCAAAACTTTGAGATTCAAATTGGCCTTCCTTATGCTGTTCAAGAAAATACAAGCTGAAAAAATCAGCATAAAATAATTCCCACTGCCAGTGTCCCCAAGATGCCTGGCAGGAACATAGTCTGGAGAAATACAGTTTCTGTCCAGGCCACACAAGATTCCCACCTGAGATCACCATACCACATTACAAAAAACAGAATTGGCCAAGGTACCGACAGAGGGGGTGGGGGACAAGCCTCAGAGTTAGAGCTCAAGAACTTTAGGTAACAATTTATCAGGTATAGAAAGAAAAGGGCTGGGGATGTAGCTTAGTGGTAGGGTGTTTGCCTAGCATACAAGGTCCTGGTTTCAATGACCAGCACTGGGAAAAAAGAGAGTGAGAGAGAGAGAGAGAGAAGAAGAAGAAGAAAAAAAAAAAGAAGGAGGAGGAGGAGAAGGGAAGAGATAAAGAAGAAAAAAAGGAAAAGAGGAAGGAAGAATAAATTGTGTAAAAAAATGAAAGTTTGAATCAAAGTTAAAATACAAGAATAAGATAGAATTAGTAACAGAAATATTAAATAAATGGGGTTTCTACAACTGAATATATATCAGTTATTGAAATTTAAAACCCAAGAATAGGCTAATATGCAGTATAAAGACAGATGAATATAGAATTCGTGAACTAGGAGAGGGGATAGATCAAGGTTTGAGGAGAAGGAAGTCTTGTGACTAGAGGTCAGAAATATGAGAACAGATTGAGAAACTGGCAAGGAACAATGAAGTGAAAGACAAGAGTGGTTAAAAAGATTAAGAATTCAGATGTTTTTTTCTTTTTAAATCAACATTAAAAAACTTGTTCATTGGTGCTTGGCCTCTTGGTAAGTTGGAGAAGATGGGTACTGAACTTAGACAACAGTGGCAGAGTATCCAACTTTGAAAGCAGGACTTCTCCATCTCAGCACTTATTTTATAATTTGTTGGTTTGTTTGCTTAAGAGACACATGAGATTTGTCCACTGGGTACGATAAGTAATGCAGACATGGAAATGACTGTCACGAAGAGGGTTTTATGCTCACAGTTCCCTAGAAGCAGGAGGCACAGCATGCCACATCGTGCCATATGGAGAAGCACCAGGGTCAGTCAGGAAGCAGAGAGATGAGAAAAAAATATGTACAGAAGCCATTATTGTAGTTTCTGCAGGATAGGGACAGGAGATGCAAGGTAGACAGGCTTGGGTTGGATGGTTTGAACAATTTTTGCAGACTCTGGGGCACAGGGCTGTGTCTCATTGTCTGGTACTTGTTCCTATGTTGAGTGGACAGGTGGATAGTGGTTCAGAGTATGATAGCTTCATAAAGGAGGAGGTGGAGCTGTGGGTTCGGAATTGGTTGGTTGTATAATTACTATCTCTAGGAATGAGCTACTCCTGGAAAGGAATTCCCTCTAAAAATAGGAAGGTTCCAAGATGTGAAAGCATCAGAACAGAGAATATAGAAGATGACTTAATACAGATAAATATAGCACTACTGACATTTTGAGCCAGATAATTCTTTCCTGTGGATGGGAGCAGAAGGACTCTCTTGTGTATTGTAGAGTGTTGTACAGCATCCCTGACTTTTACTCACTAGATGCCAGCATCACTGTCCCCAATGTCACAACTAAAAATGTCCCTGGTGATTGATAAATTTCTTCTAGTGGAAAAAAGTATTCCTGATTGTGAACCACTGTTTTAAGGTAAAAATCGGCACAGTATTGAAATAACTGTTCATGGATCCTGGGTGGCTAGTTGAGAAACCACTTTGGGGCTGAGGCAATCAATGTGAATTTACCTACCTATCTCATTTTATCATAATGAGACAAAACTTGGAAAAAGTGAAAGGTTGTGAAGAGGAAGATGTGAAGTTGTGGTCAAATTGATACCTAAAGGAATGCTTTGTAGGGGCAGAACTGAAGTGACTAGAGATAGAAATAATAAAGTTGGAGAGGCCAGAAGAAAGATAGTAACTATTTGCTTGTTCCACAGTCCAAAATCTAACCATAAAGCTATCCTATTTTACCAGGAAACCAAGACGAGATTGTTAGAAGGTTCATCCACATGCATGTGGCATTTTTTTAGTCACATGATAGGTCATACTTCTAGAGGAGGATTTTGTCCCTGTCACCAAGTGAGAAATCAGGGATCAGGCTAGTTGATTAAAGAATTAATAGGACCAGGTTGGAAACAGAGCATAATTGGAAAAATAGTACAGAGAGTGGGCAGAGAGGTTATAAAGCTAAGTCACACTACCAGCTCAGAAGAGCTAAATGGGTGTGTGTAGACATTTCAGGAAGACAGTCCAAGTGAGCTCTGTGAAAATCCTTTTTTATACCATTTTTCATCCATCTGTCTCCTTACCTTAAAGTTCCTCTATGTAGCTCGAAATGCCAAAGACTGTATGGTTTCCTACTACCATTTTCAAAGGATGAATCAAGTGCTACCTGACCCTGGCACCTGGGAGGAGTATTTTGAAATCTTCATTGATGGAAAAGGTAAGATAAAATGCTTCACATACCTATATTCCCATTCTAATGAGACTGACTCAAGAGAATCAGATATAGCATTTAATTCTCTAGAACTTTATGTGCCTCTTTAGGTAAGTCCTGCCATGGGCTGGAACGAGGTGGAGCAGCTTGGCTGCTTTTCTACTACTATAGACCCACATCCCTCAGCAAATATCTCCCACCTGATTCGAAAGCCTTTATTCTGGGTCACATGTTCTGTAGAGGCACTCTCATTCCTAAGGGTTCCTTGTCTCAGGGAAGGTACACATGTTTGTGCATAGTCAGCCTGAAGACACTTTAGGTAGCATGTTTGAAAAAATAACCCCAAGCCTGTCTGAGTCCCCATGACCCTCAAAATCAAACAGATCAGGACTCTTGGGAGGTATTTGATCAGAATTTGTCCTCTCTACACTTCAGGTCAATGAAACTCTTGACCCTTAGAAGGTTTTGTGCCATTACTACGTAGACTGCTCTTTGTGTCTGTTACAGTGGGCTGGGGTTCCTGGTTTGACCACGTGAAAGGATGGTGGGAGAAGAAAGACAGATATCAGGTTCTCTTCCTCTTCTATGAGGACATAAAGAAGGTGAGTAAAGAACCAGTTCAGACCCAGGGCCAGACAAACTTGAAGCTGTTCAGGGCTGTACTTCTGAGAAGGAAGTCTGGAAGAAAGGAATCATGTCTTTTTGAAACTCGCTTCCATTCCAATTGTATGTCCCCCTCACCACAGGACCCAAAACATGAAATTCAGAAGGTGGCGCAGTTCATGGGAAAGAACTTGGATGAAAATGTGCTGGATAAAATTGTCCAGGAGACATCATTTGAGAAAATGAAGGAAAATCCCATGACGAATCGTTCTACAGTTCCCAAAGCTATCCTGGACCAGTCCATTTCCCCCTTCATGAGAAAAGGTTTGTGGGGCTCGTTATCAAATGCTTATCTTGTCTAGTAACATAGCCAAGATGATATTGGGTTTCATTAATTCCAAAGCCATACATTGACTACGCATAAGATCTGCTTCTAATAAGGCTGAGTACTTGATCTGGTTGTAAAAGAGAGAGCTCTATAAACAGCAAAGGAAATGCAATCTTGTAAATGACTAAGAGCAGGAGCCACTAGTGATCCAGAATTCACAGGGACCCCTGGACTTGAGGATCTGGGGACTAAGCAAAAGGAGATCACAAATCTTTGCTCTAAGACTCCACCACTTAACAGGCTCAGCTACTGTCCACATCTATGCATGTCTTCTGTAATGACCAGTTTCCTGTCTCTCTGCCCACTGTGCCTTTATCCTACACTATAGCTTCTGCTGCCTCAATTTTTGCTCATACCTTTATCTTGACCATGGTCCAAGCCAGCCCTACATCATGATCTTCAATTGCAACTACTGATGAGAACTGCCTCCTCTTAGTATTTCTTGCTTCCAATTCTTAAAAACTTCATTTTTGTTTAATAAATAATACATTAAAATTGTTTCAAGTTAAATTCACTATTAACGTTATAAAGAAAATCTCCACCAAATTCCACTCCCCAAAAGTCCTTCTGCTTTCTGTTTTATAAGCATACACTTTTCTTTTTCATAGCAGTGGAACTATGGTGGGCAACTAATTTGTAAATTCTTTTCTTCCTCCTCTTTTTTTTTTGGTAAGCAACTGAAATTATTTCACTGCCCTTTCCAATCTAAGAGTACTTCATGCTTCTGAAACAAATTAAATGATTCTACCACTTTTCAAATAGCCGTTGGTGATTTGACAAATAGCCCTTCTTCAGGCCTTACATACCCACCTTTCTCTATACACTCTTCCTTTGGTCTCATACAAGCACAGAGGTATATATACCATATGTGGTTATCCTATACAAATTTGCCTATCAGAATGTGAGGCATCCCTTCAGGGAAAGTCATATAGATCCAAGCCCCCTCACTGCTTTTGGAAGTCCCATGTTATACCAAAGTGGCATAACAAACTTTCATAGTTTACCCAACTGTTTTTCTAGTGATAGACATTGCCTTCCATTTTCATCTTTATGAATAATGTTACAATGAAAAAATTTGTGCATATGTTCTTATTTCCTGATGCTTTTCTGCTACTTACTTTTCCAGAAGAGACATTGGTGGGACAAAAAGTATTTCCTATTATAAAATTATTTTAATTACTGCTTGGTGATTAAAATAATTTTAATCTAATTAATTTTAATCTAATACTAATTTTTAGTATTTCATTCTGTTTTTAAATTCTTTTATGTTAACATATAATCTACATACAAAAATTCACAGATCTTAAGCATACAGTTTAACAAACTTTGATAAATATATGTAGCCATACAACCAGCATCCCAATCAAGATATCAGACATTTTAATTACCCCAGAATGCATACTCTCATGTCCTGTTTTGATCAATCTGTACCTGCGGAAACAGTTGCTATTCTAATCTCCATCCTATAGATTGATTTTACTTGTTCTTGGATGTCATATGCATGGAATCACACAGTACACTCTCTTATGTCTGGGGCATTTGGCCAACATAATATCTTGAGATTCTTTCATGTGGTGTATTTCCTTAGTTTATTTGTTTTTATGTCTGTGTAGTGCCCAGTGTGTGAATATACCATAGTGGGCTGGGTTGTGCTGAGTCACCAGCTCCTGGTACCAGTCATGATTAGATTTAGAAGCCCATCCTCCTGCACAGAGTCTCATACAACTGCTTCTCACAGCAGATAGCTGCAGATGAATAGAGTCCACTAAGGGCAAATTGGATGAGTTAGGCTATTGATGGGCCAAGCCTAATGTGGGTGCTCCACTGCTTAATTCAGGGCCACTCAGCCTGTCAATCAGAGAATGACACTCCTGTCTTGTTTCCATCTTCTAGGAACTGTGGGGGATTGGAAAAACCACTTCACTGTGGCCCAGAATGAAAAGTTTGATGAAATCTATAGGAAGAAGATGAAAGGAATCACCATAAACTTCTGCATGGAACTCTGAGCAGGTCGTAAATAAAAAGGTGGAAGACAAGAACACAAATGCCATCTTCAGTCCTCAGGCCCAGCCAAACAAATCTCTGAAAGCACATTGTAAATGTTTATGATTATGGTATAAACCACCTCTGTGATTATGAACAGTATGTCACAATTTTGCAAAAAGGATCATGTCTAATGCCTATTTTCTCCTCTATTCTTTCCAAAGTAAGAATAAGTAAAATATAAGACTAAAATGCTACAAGAATTTTTTAACCCCATTCTTTTGGGAAGTGTATCCATATTCTAGGGTGTAATATAACAATACTTTGAGAACAAGTACACAAATATTAGACAAAATTTATACTAACAACATGAAATTTCCAATGTCTGATCTGACCACTTAGGGAACACTGTTCTGGGCTCAATCCTGGGGTTCTTCCTGGTCACCATGGAAAGGGACATAATGGGAAGGGATACAACCCTGGTTCAGCCAGTACTAAGAAAATATGTTCTGAGCACCCTGACTCTAAGCAAGGATTGAAAGGAAAGGCCAGAGAGTAAATGTCAGAAGTCCAAAACCTAATTAAGAGAGACCTGCTGCTAGGTTATATAGAAAACAGAAAACATGAGGGTGGTATTTGAGAGCTCAAGCTGGATCCTGGTAAAAGCAGAAAGTAGGAGACAGGACTGATGTCAACAATGTCAGCCCAAATGTGGTGCTCAACTTGGAGACAACTGGGCCTCAGCTTCATTGCTATATACTCTGGGGAGCACCTCCTAACCAAGTTAGGTGTCCTTTTCATCCAATTCTCATATTTTCCCCCATTGCTCTGCATTTATGCATCAATTTACTTGTCTGTACATCCCACTACATTGTACATCTCTTGGGGTTCAGTTCCATGTCTTATTCATCATTTTACTCCCAGTGCCTATAACATATGCCAATGAAGAACTTGTTGCATGAGCAAATGAAAGCACAGAATATAGGAAAGTAAGCACATTTCAAGTTACTAATTCTCAACTTTGACCCTCTTTTTAGACCCAAATCAGAGGGTGCACTAAGCCAAATAGAATACTGATTTCTTTTTATCACTGCTAAAGTTTAGACCTGAATTTTCCCACAAAGTCCCACAAGTTAAAGGCTTGGATTCCAGTGTGTACCTTTTGGGAGGTGGTGGATACATTAAGAGGAAAGGCTTAGTAGGAGGTCTCCAGGTCTTTGGGAATATGCTCTCAAAGAGGATAGTAGTGGGACCTCAGGCTTTTTTTCTTCCTGTCTTACTTCTTGACCATGAGGTGAGCAATTTCTCTCTGTCATGCATTCCCACCATGCTGCCTACCAGAGGCCTAAAAGCAATGTGTCTGCCCAATCATAGACTAAAACCTCAAAAGTTTAAATCAAAATAAACCTGATTGTATCAGGTATTTGTTACAGTAATGGAAAGCTGATTTAAAAAATCGCCATGCACTGACAATTCTAAATGGTGCCAATGGTAAAATATCCTTCTTTGGAAAAAAAAAAAAAGAATCTTCCATTGGCCCAACTTCTAAACAATTGTTGAGAATTAATTTCATACAGTTAAAAACACTCAGTTTTAAACATATGTATGTAAGCTTCAAATTAACATTTTCATTATGTTAAAAAAAAGTTATCTGTATTCTCACTGGATTGTAAATTTTTGTTATTTGGTTCTATGTCTTCTTCACCTTTTTATGGAAATTGATTCAGATATTTGCCTGGTAAAACCTTTCATAATAAGCAGAAGCTATATGAATTTATAACCAGAAAGAAAGCCTGCACTACAAAGCATGCTCAATGAAATATTTCATGAAGAAAAAATGAAAATAAAAATAAAAACCAGCATAGGGATGCATTACACTAGAAGAATAATCAAAGGAAAACCAAGTCTGAATTACACATCAGAAATAAATCAAGATGGCAGGAAGGAAAAAAAAAAAAAAACCATCTCCCTGTAAAGAAAGAAGCAAATGAAGGAAATAGAGAGGAGAGGCATCTCAACAGTAACACATGTCTATTCGGGACAAACATGTAGATGGGGGCCCAGTGGAAACTGAGACCCATCTTCAACTTAGAGCCTGGGGTAGATGTAGGGGCATGAGGGAATGGGGGGAATTTTTGTGGTTAGGTCACTGCTAGGAGGTTGCCAGGGAAGGGTCCTTTTGGTCATCACCTATATTATTTGAGGTGGTCACTATTTCATGTTGAACCAGGTATTTTCAGTATTCCAATCTCAGATAGCAATTTCCTTTCTCTGTATGATGATGAAGTGTTGTTTGAAATTTCTTTGCATGATGATAAAGTATTGTCTAGGGTTTAATGTCAGACTAAGTCAGGGTGACCATGAGGTGACTCTTATTCTAAGATGGGAATATATTTCAAAATGGTGTTGCCTGTGTTAAGTTCTATGTAACATTCCTGTCATTTTTTTTTTTTGATAAGAAAGAAGCAAAGGGAGGGGTGAAGGGAGAAAGAGGAGTGATTGATGTCTCTTACACTACTTCCTTCTGAGAGGGAGCATCAATTGAGGACTCCTGTAGGCATTGAAATAGAGAAATTCTAATGGAGTTCAGCAGCATCATGTGGATCCAGTTCTGGATCATGTGATTAGTAGTGGCATTGATGATTCTCTGTAAGAAGAAAGTGAAGAGCTGAAACAGGGAGGGCCCAGTAGCAAGGCCAATAATTATACAGAGAATTGGGAAGAGGAAAGGAGCTATCGAAGAAAACATAGCCAGGGGATAAAGCCATTCCATATTTCATGAGGAGAAGTACTAATCAACTTGATAGCCTGTTCTCTTAATTTTAATGCCATCCCTCGCCAGGCCAGACTTGTTAATGTAAAAGCAGCAGGTTTCTTATAGGAAGGCACAGATGCCTCCTTTGTCTGTGGTTAATAATTCTAGACCTCCTTTGTTTTGGAGGACAATTGCTGCCAATGAATCTGTTTGATCCTGAAGCACAGACAGTTGGGTTAAGATTTCTGTAGGACTATCTGCCGTTTCTTTAGATAGTACTGCAAAATGATGGGTGGAAACTTCTACTCCTTCCACTCCTGTGCCCACTGCTGAAGTTATGCCCTGGCCTATCAGGAGAGGGACAAAAGAGATAGCTCATTTCAGTCTGAGTAGGGTGTATACTGGGGTCAGGATGGGTCTTTTCTCAGTGAAATATAAGAGGGGTGATGTGAGAAAGGCCAGGGTTCAAGTTTCTGTCCAGTTAGTGGGTAAACAGAGGTAAGCGTCATTTTCACATAGGAAGATGATTCCCTGATTATAGTCAAGGCAAGGTGGAGACAACTGCAGCCCCATGTCCACCCCTGGTGAAAGGTAAAGGTGGTAGCCATGTGT
>PVHX01017091.1:0-41136 GCA_004024805.1 Geosciurus inauris | reverse complement strand
GGAAGTTCCTTTTAGCAGATCTGCTCCCTCCGCTGCTTTGTTTGCCCTGCACTCTGGAGCAGAACTGGTGCGGTCCCAATCTTCCTTTGTAGCGCTGCCTTCGCTGGCGCGCTCCCCAGTGGCTGACGGCTGGGGTCATGGGACCACGCGAGCTTGCTTAGATCCTGTGTGGTTGATTGGGTTTTGGATCCAATTTTCTTGAGTAGACGCAGTTCCTACCCGCGGTGAGTTCTGTGGAGCCGCGGGGGTTTCACTGCCCCGCGGCCGCTTGTGGCCGCTGCTGCTGGAGACGCGCTCTGGCAAGACCGCTTGCACTCCTTCCACGCGAAAGTGAAATTTTCTGTGATGATGACTGTAATTTACTGCTGAAAAGTTGGGTGGAAGAAATTTTTGTCGCAAAATTTTGATCTGTAGTTTGGTGAGACTGGATGGTGCCTCTCTCTACGCCGCCATCTTGTCCCGCCCTCCCTACTAAAATATTTTTAATGCTTTAATTTACAATTGTTTATTGATAGTATATAAAAATAAAATTATAGCTTATATTATCTACAATCTAACTCAATTCAATTATAAGTACTAGTAACTTTTTAATCAATTGCATCGGGTTTTATACAAAGGTAATCATGTCATCTGTGAATACAGGTAGTTTTACCTCCTCTTTTGCTGTCTGGAGACCTTTTATATTTTTCTTCTTGCCTTATTACATTGGCTAAAACCTCCAGTACCACAGTGATTAGAAATGCTAGGATCAGTCATCCTTGTAATAATGATAATCTTGGGTATGATGTTCTGATATATGTAAACATTGTAGACAGATTCAATCATGCTAACCAATATATCCCTCACCTTACTATTTGTGTGTGTGTGTGTATGCACATGTGAACAAGTGGTGAGAACATTTAAAATCCAGAGCATTTGTAGATTTTTTTAAATTAGTTGAGCAGTTTTGAAATATGTAATACATTATTTTAACTATGGTCACTGTTCAGTATGATAGATCACTAAAATTTAATCCTCCTGTCCAACTAAAACTTCGTACAGTGACTAATATCTCTTCTTTCCCTATCCTTGCCTTCAGCTTCTGGTAACCACTGTCCTGTTCTCTGCTTCTATACTTTCAACTGTTTAAGGTTCAATATATAAATGAGGTTATGCATTATTTGTCTTCTAGATATGGCTTATTTCACTTATCATAATTTCCAGGTTTAGCCATGTAGTCACAGACTTTTTAAAAGTTACATGGTGCCAGGTATGATGACTCACTCCTATAATCCCAGCAATTCAGGAGGCTGAGGCAGGAAGGTCACAAGTTTGCGGCCACCCTCAGTAACTTAGTGAGATACTGTCTCAAAAGAAAAAAAATTAAAAAGTGCTGGGGATGTAGCTCAGTGTTAGAGTGCTCCTGGACTCAATCATTTCGTGTATATGTATGTATGCTACATTTTCTTCATTCATCTCTTGAATAGACACTTATATTGATTACATCTATTGGCTATTGTGAATAATGCTGCAATAAACATGAGGTGAGGATATCTCTTTGACATACTGGTTTCAATTGCTTTGGATATATACACCAAAGTGGGATTGCAGGATCATGTGAGAATTCTGTTTTTGTTTTTTTTTTTTTTAGGAACCACTTCCATACTCTTTTCCAAAATGGCTATACTATTTGCATTTTCACCAAAAACATGCCAGAGTTTCCCTTTTCTCACATTGCTTCTGACCCTTCTCTTTCATCTTTCTGAAAACAGCCTTTAAACTTTTCACGGTGGGGTGTATTAGCTATGGGCTTGCCATTTGTGGTCTTTATTATATTGAGAAACACCCCTTCTCTACCTCATTTGATGAGAGTTTTTCTTGTGAAGGAAAGTTCGATTTTGTCAAATGTTTTTTCTATATCTATTGAGATGCTTATGTCATTTTGTCCTTTCATTTATCAATACAGTATATCACATTTATTGATTTACATATGCTGAACCATCCTTGCATCCCAGGGATGAACCCTACTTGGTCATGGTGAGTGATCTTTTTAATGCACTGTTGGATTCAGTTTACTAGCACTTAGTTAAGAATTTTTGCATATATGTCCATCAGAGTTTTTTCTAATTCTTAATGTAGTTTGAGATCACTGAATCAAGACAGTTCCTCTTTTCAGTACTGTGAATTGTCCTTAAAGCACTGCTTTCACTGAATCTCCTTAATTTTGATATGTTTTGTTTTTTTCATTTCTGTTTAGTTAAAAATACTTTCTAGGGCTGGTGATGTAGCTCAGTGGCAGAGTGCATGCCTAGTGTGTGCAAGGACCCAAGTTTGATCCGGACCACTACAAAACCAAAATGAACCAAACTAATCTAATTTTATCTTAAAGTTTATTTTTCAACTCATGTTTCTGAATACTTGGGCATTTTCTAAATATTTTTCTGTTATTGTTTTCTAATATAATTTCATTGTGGTCAAAGAATATGTTTTATATGACTTGAAGCTTTTTAATAATCAGGCTAGTTTTATAGCCCACAATATGGTCAATCTTGGGGCTGGGGTTATGGTGCAGTGGTAGCGTGCTCGCCTAGCACGCGGGAGGCACTGAGTTCGATCCTCAGCACCACATAAAAATAAAATAAAGATATTCTGTCCACCTACAACTAAAAAATAAATGTTTAAAAAAAAATATGGTCAATCTTGGTAAGTATTCTATGCATTCATTGTAACAACATATATTCTGTTGTTGAATGAATTCTTCTATAAATATCAATTGAATCAACTTGGTTAAAAGTGTTTCTCAAGTACTCTATCTTTATTGTTAACCTGTCTACTTCTTCTATTAGTTAATGAGAAAAGCTACTGACATTTCTGACTGTAATTTGAATTTTGTGATTTTGTTTTTGCTTTGTGTTTTGAAAGTCTCTTATTAGACCCATATACATTTAGGATTATATCCTCTTGATACATTCATCCATTTTTATTATAAATTATTTCTATGTATTCCTGGTTTGCTTTGGTTAGTGCTAGCATGGCATATCTGTACTTTTAACTTATTTTTGTCTTTATATTTAAAGGGCATGTACTAGCCAGCTTTTTATCCTGGCAAGTTTTTCATCCTGACAGGAACAACTTAGAGGAGGAAAAGTTTGATGTGGGCTCATGGTTTTGGAGATTTGGTTCACGGTGGTCACTCCATTGCTTTGGGCCTGAGGTGGTGGCTGAACATCATGGTGACAGGGCATGGCGGAGGAAAGCCATCAGCTCATGGCAGCTGGGAAGAGAGCAAGGTGCCAGGGACAAAATATAAACCCCAAAGGTACATCCCTGTGACCTCTCTCTGCAAGCATATCCTACTTGCTTGCGGTTATCACCTATTATCACCTAGTATAGTAGTCCTTTTATATTATTAATCCATTGAATGGATTAATCCACTGATTAGGTTACAGCTCTCAGAATCTAATTATGAGCTTTTGGAGGATGCCTCATATTCAAACATATCCAAACCATAACAGTGCATTTCTTGCAAGCAATGTATAATTGGATTTTACTGGTGCTGCTGCGTGTGTGTGTGTGTGTGTGTGTGTGTATGTATGTGTGTGTGTGTTACTGGGGATTGAACCCAGGGGCTTTCAGATGCTAGGCACATGGTCTACCACTGAGCTACATTTTTATCCCTTTTCATTTTTGATTTTGAGACAGTCTTTATAATTTACCTAGGCTGGCCTTGAACTTGTGGTCCTTCTGTCTCAGTCTCCCAGATGGCAGGCATGTGACACTGTTCCCAGGTTGGGTTTTGCTTTTTTAAAAATTATCCAATATGCTATTCTGTCATTTACATGGCAATTCTTACACCATTTACATTTAATATTATTAATAATATGGTTTGGTTTAATCTGCTATCTTGTTTTCCATTTATTTCATATCTTCTTTGTTTCCCTTTTTTTTCTTTCTATTTTTTTGCTTATTTTTTACTCTATTTTATTTGCTTTTCTAGGTTGTAGTTAAAATTCTTTCTTTTGTTTATTTAGTGGTTGTTTTAGAGTTTATAACATACATACTTATTGCAGTCTATCTTTCAATATTATTATACTGCTTCACGTATAGTATTAAAATATAGTTTCTTGTTTTCTCTTTTCTGGCCTTTGTGCTGTTGACATATATTTTAGCTCTGCATATGTTATAAACCTTCAACACATTGCTGCTATTTTGTTTTAAATAGTCAATTATTTTTTCAAGATTCTAAACAAAAGAAAAATAAATTTCTTTATATTTACTCATATCCTTCCTCATACTTCTATTTTAATTTTTGTCTTAGATATTAGGGTTTGAACCCAGGAGCACTTTGCCACTGAGCTACATCCACAGTAAGCCTGGTGTAAATTCACATGGGTTATATTTTCCTTGTTTCTTGGAACATCTGGTGGTGGTTTTTTTTTTTTTTTTAATTAGATACATACATTATGAATTTCACATTTTTAGGTGATGGATGTTTTTGTATTCTATGCATATTCTGGAATTTTGTCCTGGGATGCCACTAAATTATTTGGAAACAGTTTGATACTACTGAGCTTTGTTTTTAAGTAATATGGGAACACTTTGCCTTTTGTCTAGGGCTAAATTTCTCTACCACTACTGAGTTAACACCCTCCTTAGGATTCCACCTGCTGGATCATGGATTAGAAGGTTTTCTGTCCTGACTGATGGGAATACAAACTCCTCCTGGCCCTGTGTGAATCCCGGTGATTTATTCTCTGTCCTGTTGAGTGGTCCTTTTCTTAGCCTCAAGTGGTTTCTTCACAGGGATGCACTGATTTGCTCCTCTGCAGACCTATGGATCTCTATTCTATCCACAAAACAATTATGTAATAGGTCACATTATTATGTCCATTTTACAAAGAAAAAGAGAGGTAAGTTATATGCCCAGGGTGGCACAATTAGGAGGAGATAGAGCTGAGATTCAAATTCTGAGTCTTCCAGAGTCTGACCTAACCCCTCTTCCATCCTGCCTCTCTAGGTGTAGTAATTCACATGATGCAATTAGATATGATTTTTGTGGACCAGCTCTTGAAAGCTCAGATCTCCACTAACATGCAGCTTTACAAATCAAGGTCATCTACCTCGAATTATGCAGAACTCACACCATTCTCTAATAGGTCTCTATTTTCTTATGAGTAAATACCATTTCACCCTTCTTGCCTTTATCATCTCTACAGGCAGGGTCCAACCTGGCAAACTTGTCTCTTTTTGAAAAGGCAGCTCTCCATCCCCTCAAATTATCAAGGCAGCTGATTGAGTATCACTTCTAAAATGATGTCTTTTTGTGTCATTGATTTGCACTGGTAATGCCTGGTGCAATTTCTTATAGGAGGTAGGCTGCAGGCATGGTTTTTCCACCTCAGACCACCATTGCCACACTTTTGGGGAAGTCAAAGTGGGAGTATTAAAAATAGGGTTCCTTGGCATTGGAATCATTTTCGAGTTGAGCGAATTGAAAGCGAAATGACCAGGATTAGAGAATGAGACCACCCAAATTAATTGGTGACAACTCTAAAACTGTAAATCCTTTGCTGTATTATATTTTATTTGCTTGGTCTACCTGGATTTAGACCATAAACTTCTTGGGAGATGAAAATTCAGTCAACATTCAGGAGAATTCCAGGAAAATGTGCCTCATGTATTGTCTACCATTTACATGACTGTGTGCTCCTTTCTCAACTATTTATATTGGCTATTTAAAAACCTGAAATATAAATAACTACTATTCATTTAATTATAAATCAATGAAAACAAAAAGATAAATAGTAAAAATGGCAACACTATTTTGGATGCTTTGGCTAGCATAATGTGGTGCTGTGTTGATCTGATGACTTATTTTACAAATGTCAGAATAGTTTTGGGCTTGAAGTCATTCTAAATCTGTAACTTTTGTTTGAAAATCATGATTTTAATGGCTGTATATGACTTAGAACAGCTTTAGGCCAATAACCACAAGTCTCTCCCTACCCAAGTAGGGGTATTTTAGCCAAAAATTTAAAGGAAATATCAATATTTGGCTAGAGAGTAAGGAGGTTAGTCTATTTACTATTTGCACAGTGGGCTTATTTCTTTTATTTTTATGTCTTGAATCAGGAGTATGAGAACTCTTGGTTTTATTTCTACTGTCCTCTTAAGATTGTTCATTTTTGTGCTTGGCAGAAAAAAGAATGTGGAGATATAAGCTGCCCAAACTGTGTTATTTCTTGGACTCCCAGGGCTAGGCATGAAGCAGGTGCTCTTGGGATATTCATGGGTTCTCCAGGGTACTGGTAAGCGGGTTGGAAGGTGCCCACCTTATCTACACACACAGTAACATCATTTCCAGTATCTTACTAGCTCCAAACAGCTGGTATAGTTCAGGCCTTTTCAGTTCTCTGTGATGAAATCTGGCATTTGGTGACATAAGATGTAGGGCTGACAGTTACCCCTAAAACTTGGAGGTGAGAGAAGTAAGAACACAGGCTATGAGATTGGCAGAGGCTGCTCTGGGCTCTCTCCAGGAGCAGCAATGGCGCCAGGCTCCTGGGCATCTGAGCCCTTCCAGTCATCCTTTCTGGAGTCTGTGTGATGTTGGGTAAGGGCTGAGTCGACATGGAAGGCCCTGGATTCCCTAGTTGGTCATTCATCCACTGAGTGTCCTTGGACAGATAGCTTCCTTGTTTGGAATTGAGAGATGGTTGAACTAATTCAGTCTGTGAGGGCCCTGGGAATAGACATTCTGGGTTCCATGATCCCTACTTCTGTATTTTCTTTCTTTTCTGTCATTACTCCGGGGCCCAGCATTGGTCCTATGTGGCATTAGAGCCACAGTGGTGGAGAGGCAGTAAGTGAAGGTTGGGGGAACTTCTCCTCCCATGGCTCCTCCTCCCTATCCCCACTTCTTCCTGAGGTGAAAGTGCTGGGGAAGCTGAGGATGGTCTTCCCTCAGGAATTCACCAAGTTTATTATGTGAATTACTGAACCTGTTAAGCCTTAGCTTAACCTGTTAAGCTCCTTAGCATGTCCAGAGACATGCCAGGAGCTCCAGGTGGGTTTGGCTGGTTGAGGGTGACTCAGGGAGCTGTGGGAGGGAGGTGTGTGTATGTGTCTGTGGTTGGTGGAATCTCACCTGAGCCAATGACACACCCAAATGGGCCCTGAGCCAGTGGCAGTGGGGCTGAAGTAAATAGTTCACATCACTTTTGTCAATAGAACCTAAGCCCTGTCCACATGGGGACCTGGTGACACGACTGGGCTACACCACAGCCCAGCAAGGTTTGGCTTACTTCCACTTGGACTACAAAGCTGAGACTCATTCTTTCAGCTGTCCCTTGGGATGCCTCTGGGGCAGGAAGGTAACGCCATTCTTGACTGGCTGGTCCCAGGGAGGTTACACAACCCGCTCTGCCTGTGTTCCCTCTGTGGGTTACGGGAGGACAGGCAGGGCAAGAGGCCCAGCCCTCAGGCTGGACCCTTCCCTGAGGGTTACAGTGACAGAAGAGGAAGGTATCTGTTGGGTCCTCCTGAAGAGGGTCCTGGCTGGCTGGGCCCCTTCCCCGAGTAGCCCCCACTGTGAGGCAGAGCCCCTCTCTCCACACCCAGCCCTTGCCCTTCTTGCCTATTCTCATCCCCTCCTGGATGATCTCACCTCTTCCAGGCGCTGCTGCACCCCACTTCCAGCCCAGGCCTCTGCCCTCAGGTATCTCAGAATCAACATTGAGCAGAAGGATTAAGGATGTGGGCTCTGATGCTTCCAAGTTCCTTAATCACTCTAAGTCTCAGTTTTCTCATCTATAATCCATGAATTTTATTTAATTCATACAAAGCTCCTAGATCTGTGTCTAGCCTCTGATACTTTATCACTTCTCACCATTCCCCAACCTGCCCATGCTCTGGTCTCCCCAGACCTTATGACTTAATGGCTCGCATAGGCCACCCTGCCTTCTGTCTGTTCCTCTTTCTCATTTCCAGCTGTCACCAGGCTCCATACTCACCTTGTCTCCATCTGCTGCCACTGCATTAGCTGAGCACCTCTTTATTCCTGTCTCTCTATTGCAGTGAGTTCCCATCTGGGCTCCTTCCCTGCATCTCACTTCTTCTGATGCAACTGCCTTGTGGTCCAGACACGAATTCCCCCATCAACTCCAGGATCAAGTCCATACCACTAAGAGGTGTGCCCTGACTGGCTAGATCTGGTCCTTGTCTAGCTCCTGGCTTCCTTATCCCACATGCAAAACTGCAGACCAGGCATCTGCCTCCCTGCTCCTGCTCATTCTGTTTCTGCTTCCAAGAATGCCCTCCCTGTACCTTCTCCACCTGCTTTTCCTTTGTGATAATAACCTTAATAGATTTACAGATCGAATAGCCTGATGCTGTCCTAAACGTGCTTTACATGTACTAATTCATGTCATATTTCAATGATGCCATGAAGGAGTTAACATTTATAGATGAGAAAAGTGGAGGCACAGAGAGGTTAGGAAACTGACGGAGCTCCTTGAGCAGGTCACTGGCAGAGCCTGGGTGCACCCACGCAGCTGGCTCTAGAACCTAAACGTGACCACTTCACTCCTAGCTCCTTGTGGACTCTGCTTTGTCCTGCTCCTTCTGCACTGGTGACTGTTACATTGTGACAGTGTGAGTCTGTCACATTACTTTCTCCCATGGGCCTCTGGAGGGCAAGGACCACGTGCTATTTTTACTTTCACATTCTTCCTGGATACAATGCTTGGCACTTGGTGGACGCCTGACGTGTATTAATGAAATAAAAATAAGCACTGGCAAGTGAAGTGTCACCTGGAAGACTTGGACAGAATACCTTCCTGTTCCCATCACATTTGACCCTCCATTTCTAGGACATATCTGAAACTTGCCTCCTTCCCAGGAGCCCGGTCACCCTCTCTTCCTTTGCTGAAAGCATCCCTTCCCTCACCAAGACTCATGTGAGAGGGTGGCTCTGGGTCAGATTCACTGGGGGCAGAGGAGCCACAAGTTGCCCACCATCTAGGGAAGAGCCCAGGCTTGGCTCTCTTGTCTGGGAGAAGGAGGCCTAGTCAGATCACACCTTAATGTTCTGACCCAGCCAGAAGGAGGGCAGAGAGAAGGAGGGAATGGGGGTGAGGGCAGGAGACAGACCAGCAATGGAGTCTCTTGGGACCTACTTCTGCCCCACTAGCTCCTTCTCAAGTCAAACACCAATGGGGAATTCAAATGCAGAGCTTTGTGGCCATCTTGGCCCCCATGAATGTAATCAAGGAATCCATGTGCAGAATAAAGCAAAGGCATTTTGAAGCAGGTACAATATTTCCATGGTACCTAGGGAGCTCCTCTGAGCCTACAGCCTGCATTTTTGAGGGTGCTAGAAAGAGTGGCAGTAAAACAAGAGGGAGCCACCATTTATTGAGCTGCTTCTATGTGCCAGGCACTGGGCTGGGCTCCCAGCATACTGAGTCCTATTCAGTGCTGAAACTCTAGGAGCTGTGGGTACCATGTCCTTTGTGCAGAAGAGGAAACTGAGGTAGGAACTGCTTCATTCCTCCCTCAGGAAGTCTGGTGGTTCTTATACCAATCCTATAGGATTTGAATACATTTTAGTTTTCTGTCCCCAGTGCAGCCCAGCCTCTGCCTTTCAGCTCCTGGAAGGAACTGAGGCCTGTGATGTGTTTTGTTCTGAAAGGCTTCCTGCAGCCTTCCTCCCATACTTACTATGGAAGCTAAAGCTCAGGGAGGGCTCTGGAACATTCTCTCAGTCAGTTAGGTATAGCCATTTTGGTGTAGATGTGCCAAAACAGCCCTGTCCAAATGTAAAGCTGCTGGTGGTGGGTTGTGTTTCTTTTTAAGTCACGAAGTCATGTGTCCCCCAGGCCGCCCTAAGTCATCTCACCCACTCCTCTACTCTCCTCTATCCCCTTCCTCAACCCCACTCTGCTCCTGACTTCTCACCATCCCTCAACCTCTGCTCCACTCTCTGTGATGGTAAGAGGTTTGTGGAAAGAATAAATTATTTACATGTTACTGGGGAACTTTCAAAAAGCTAAATGTTTAACATGTATGCCTGCTGTTGTTTTGTTTTTAGGCAACATTAAAATGTCCCATCATGGGCCTCCTTCCATAGTATAGCAGCTTGGGGATTTCCCTGGGAGGTGTCCCTGCAGAGGCTGGGCCTCTCTGTTCTAGGCCTCAGATGGGGCTGGACCATGAGGGCTGGGGGTCAGTGTTGCTGTTCTTGGGCCCTTCAGACCCTTCTTAACAATGAGAGGGGTGCTGAGAATCCAGGAGGACACACAGCGGGGCCCCATGTGTGCTGGGAAGCCACCCCTGGGAGTCTGGTGGGGACCTCAGTGAGTCCAGACTATCCTGGCAAATGGCTGTAGGGTCCAGAGCGAGAGTTCTTTACAGAGCAGGCATGGGCTTTCGACTCAGGCAGACTCTGCCTTTTACCACCTGTGTGACCTTGGACATGGCCTACCCTCGCCAAGTGTTGGGTCCTTGTTCATGAAAGGGGGCAATGACACCTTCCCCTGATGGCAGCAAGGGTTAAATACCTATATGGTGCAAGAGCTGTTTGTCCATCAGTCCTCACTTGCTGTTGGCCTGTGTTTTCCCCACATTTACCTTTGTTTCTTGACATTTCTTCACCCTTCTCACCTCTGACTTCCTGCAAGGATTGGCCGGAGTAGATTGCACAGGAATAACAGTTTTCCTTATTTCCAAAGAGACTTCCCTAGGACCTTGGTTGTCTAGGGATAGAGATGAAAGGAAGGAGAGATAATAAAAGGACAGGAGGACATTTTGGGTGATGATAGACATGTTTTCTAATTATGGCAATAGTTTGTGGCAATAATTCGAATATTTTATGCATAATTTATTGAACTCATGCCATAATCAATTTGAATAGAAAATTTTAAAGATATATTTCAAATGAGCAAAAAGGATAAAAAAATGCTTTCCTGCTATATTCACATTCCATTAAATTACAATCAATATTTTTTAAAAAGGCATTGTCATTGTCATCCTAATGGAGCATGACAATTTTTCTGTGCACTGGGCCAGTGTGTGCAATAACTCAAACTCCTCAGGCATTGTGTTCATGGTTACATTCACCATACCTAGCCTATTGTGCAGTAGGCTTGGAAAAAGCATGAATGAATCCATGAATGAATGAGGAAACTTACAGGAAGCGAGAGGACTTGAATATAGCCCTTCTACACCAAGCCTGCATCGCAGCAGGAGAGCTTTGTCAAAAGTTCCCTCCTGGAGGAACTTTGGTCAAAGGGGGAGGGGGCGAGAAGAGGGGGCATGGGGGCAGGAAAGATGGTGGAATGAGATGGACAACAATGCCCTGGGTACATGTAAGACTGCACATATGGTGTGACTCTATATTGTGTCCAACCAGAGAAATGAAAAGTTGGGCTCCATTTGTGTGCAATGAATCAAAATGCATTCTGCTGTCATGTATACGCAATTAGAATAAATTCACTTTTAGGAAAATCTTCCCTCCTGGGTTTCCCACCTCTTATCTGTGCAGGAGGCCACCCAGGACTCTGAGTGCCTTCCTTCCCCTCCTGCTTGTCACCTACATTCGTCCTCCACTCCTCCAGAAAACCTGCTTTTCCTGTGCACACGCTGGGGCCTCAGCTACATGGTCTTCTCCTGCTCTCAGGTGGAAGGTGAAGCACCTGGGTGTGTTTCCCTCCAGGCAGTGAGCTTTCCACTGTGAAGGAATGCAGACCTGCTTGCCTCCGTCTCCTCTGAGGTGTGAGAAGTTTGGATCAGATGGCCTCTGACGCCCTGCCCTTCTCTGGCATCCCACTGTGCTGTCACTACAGACAGGACAGCATTTCTGTTTTGATGAATGAGTTTATGTTCTGACTGGGTACAGAATGCAAAGGATGCAGTGGGCCATCCTCCTCCCACCCTGAGTTCTTGTCCCCTTCTGTCCTGCCACTAAGGCCATCTCCACAGATTGTTCCTTGTATGTCCTTCCAAAGACATTCCAGCATATATAAATGTGACTTTGGAGATTTGGGCCAGGTTTGGTCAACATTCATTGGCTTTTTGCTTTTAATGCTGGAATTCTATTGTATAAATATACCATGATTTGTTCAAACAATCCCCTTGACATTTAGGCTTTTTGGGGAGGGCGGGTACCAGGGATTGAACCCAGAGGCACTTAACCACTGAGTCACATCCCCAGCCCTTTTTATTTTTTGAGACAAGATCTTCCTAAGTTGCTTAGGGCCTTGCCAAATTGCTGAGGTTGGCTTTGAATTTGTGATCCTCCTACCTTAGCCTCCTGAGTTGCTGGTATTACAGGTGGGCGCCACCATGCCTGCCTTCTGACATTTAGGCCTTTAAATGTGGCTGCTGTGAATATCCTGTGTATGTATGTATCTTTGTGCATATTTACAAGTTTAATTGTAAAGTATGAATGACAGAAGTAGAATTGCTCTTTCAAAGGGTATATATGGCTTTTCAATTGATACAGATATGACCACCTTGCCTTTTGAAGACATTTCCAATGTGTGCTTCCATCAATAATATAGAGAGCTTGTCTCCCTACATACTTAATATCAGTAATATTTTTTCAGCTTTTTTCCAGTTGATAAAATTTTATTGCAGTGTAAAATTCATGCAGAAAAGCACACAATGTTTGGTGAGATGAATTTTCCCAAAGTGAAACATATCTAAATAATTACCTTCAGAAATGAAATATCAGAATTACCTTCAGGTCAGAAATGAAATATCAATAGCACCCCCAAAGCCCCCCTTTTGTCCCTCTTTGTCACCACCCACCCTCCTGTCCAAAAGGAACCAATATCTGACTTATAGTACCATAGGCTAGTTTTGCCTATACTAACTTTCAGGTGGAATTTATGTACTTTGTAATCTATTGTGTCGGATTTCCAAAGCAGCATTTCTGAAATTCATCGAAGTTCTTGTATGTGGTGATAATTCACTTGTTTTGATGGGATGTAGATTACTTCATTTTATGAATATACTACAACTTATTTTCCCATTGTACTACTGATGTACATTTTAGTTTTTTTTTTGTTTTGTTTTGTTTTTTTGGGTTTGGGGCCACTGGAAATAATGCTGCTCTGTGTGTTCTTTTTTTTTTTTTTGGGCAGAAAGAATGTGCTCATTTCTCTTGGGTGTCCCTAAGAGTAGAATAGCTAGGCAGGAGAGAAATGCTTATATTCAGCTTCCCTAAGTGGTTGAATCAATTAATATTTCAACCGTCGGTCATGTATGAGAGCTTCAGTTCTTTCATGTCCTGCTAGTACTTGATATTGACAGACTTCAACTGGAGCCATTCCAGTATGTGGTTTCTCGATATGGTTTTAATTTTATTTCTAATGACTACTGAGTTTAAGCACCATTATATATTCTTTCCTGTGGCTATAAAAACTCTTGTGAAGTATCCATTTAAGTCTCATACTCATTTTTCTACTGAGCTATCTTTTTTGTTTGATTCAAGGTCATTACATATCCTCAATATGAGTCCTTTGTCAGATGTAAATATTGCAAATATTCTCATTCTGTGAACTGTCTTTTCATGTTCAAAAAGTCTTTCTGCTTTGGGGTGATGAAGATATTCTCCTATGTTATCTTCTAGGAGTTTTCTCCTTTACATTGTTTGACCTGGAAATTTTATTCTTAGTGTAAAGTGAGAAACAACAGGATACCACATGGGTATCCTGTTGACTCAGCACATTTATTGAAAATATTGCCCTTTTCTCAATGCTCGGCATGTTCCCTTTGTCATAAAAAGAAGGGGTCAATTTCTGGGCTGTTCTGTTCTAGTTCCTCTATCCTTCCACAATACCAAAGTCAGAATCATTGTGATTTAAAAATAAGTTTTGATATCCAGCAGTATAAGTTGTGATAACCTTGGTTCGTAGTATTTCCACATAATTTTTTTTTAAATATTTTTTTAGTTGTAGATAGACACATCTTTATTTTATTTATTTTTATGTGGTGCTGAGGATTGAACCCAGCGCCTCATGCAAATGCTCTACCACTGAGCCACAATCCCAGCCCCAGTATTTCCACATAAATTTTAAAAGAAAATTTTTAAAAACAAAAACATGTAAATACAAGCTAAATCACTAGTATTTTTATTGAAGTTGCACTTAATATATAGCTAAATTTGAGGATAACTGGCATCTAGTCATACTGGCTTTTCCAATCCATGAATATGAGATAGCTCTTCCTGTATCTTGGTATTTTATTTTTTTCACTATCTTTTGAAGTTATGTATTTAGCATTCTTGTACATCTTTTAGGTGTATTCTTTTTTATTGATTTAATACATTGCATCATTAAAATGTAATTATTCAATTATTGTTGGTATATAAAAACAGTTGTTTTTGTATGTTATTTTTGAATTCAACAATCTTGCTAAATTCGTTAATAGACCATAATGGGTTATCTGAAGACCCTTTTGCATTTTCTATACATACAGTCATGTAGACTAAATAATAAGTCTCCCCCTTTTCTAATCTTCATACTTTTTTCTTTCTTGTGTTATTAGGTCCTCTAATATATTTGTAATAATGTGAAAAACATATTTGGTAATCATCCCCTTTTCCTGACAGCTTCTAAAACCCTTGGAATATTCAGAGTAATGAGAGAGTCTTTTGTATGCTAATGAGATGACTGATAGCTGGGGGTCCCTAGATAGCTTCAGGATAGGGACTGATCATTAGAAAGAACAGACAGGGTTAGATGGTAAGGACTTTTAGCTCTATCCCCTCTAGGGAGGGGAAAGGGCTGAAAGTTGAGTCAATCTCAATGACTTAATCAGTCATTCCTAAGTAATGAAGCCTACCTAAAACCCTAAAGGGTAAGGTTCAGGGAGCTTCTAGATAGCTGAATATATTGAGGTTTTTGAAGGGTGGCTTGCCTAGAGGTACAAGCTTGCCTTCTCCTGTACCTTGCCCTATGCATCTCTTTCATTTGGCTGTTCAACCAAATCCTTTGTAATATGCTTTATAATAAGTGAGTAAACATAAATAAAATGTCTGAGTTCTGTGATATGTTCTAGCAAATGAATCAAACCTAAGGAGAGGTTCATGAAAACCCCCAATTTATAGCCAGTTGGTCAGAAGTATAGGTGAAAACTATTACCGGAAACTAGCATCTGAAGTGGGAGCATCTGAAGTGGGACTGAGCCCTCAGCCTGTGGGATTTGATGCTATCTCCAGCAGACGGGGGTCAGAAATGAATTGAATTATGGGACATTCAGTTGGTGATTTCTGCAGAACTGTTTGGTTGGTGTGTGGGGAAAGCCCCTGCACAGCTAGTGTCAGAAGTGTGGTGGTAAGTGACTGTGAGAGTAGAGCAGGAGAAACTGACTTTGGTTTTCCCTATCTCTTTTAATGTTGAATAAAACCAATGATTCCTGCCATCTTTGTCCTGATTCTCTCAGGGGGAGTGGTTCAGTATTTCTCCACTAAGGTGTTTGGTGTAAGTTTTTAATTAGTAATATTTATCAGATTGAGGAGGATACTCTTTATTCCTAGTGTATTTAGAGTATTTCTTTAAATATATTACAAATTGTACCAAATGTATGCACTATAGCTATTGAGTTGGAATTTTTCTTTATTTTGTTAATATGATAAATTACACTGAATACATTGTTTCATGTTAAACTAACTTTATATTGCTGTAATAAATCCAGTTTGCTCACAAAGCAGAGTCCTTTTCAAGTATTAGACTCTGCAAGTCTATTTCGAATATTGGATTTGATTTGATATTTTTAAAAAATATTTTTTAGTTGTTGATGGGCACAATATCTTTATTTTGTTTATTTATTTTTATGTGGTGCTGAGGATCAAACCCAGTGCCTCAGATGTGCGAGGTAAGTGCTCTGCCACTGAGCCACAACCCCAGTCCCTGATTTGATAATATTTTGTTGAAGATATTTGAATTGATATTTATGACAGACTGACCTGTAAGTTTTTTCCCTCATGTACTTGTCAAGCTTTGGAATTGAGTATGTTGACTTCATAAATGAGTCAAAATATTCACTCTTTTTTTATTCTCTAATTTGAAATAGAGTGATATTCCTCAAACATTTGGGAGGATTGAATGGTGAATCCATCTGGGATTAAAGTTTGGTTTTAAGTTTTTAATTAGTAGTCTTAATCAAATTGAAAAAGCTACTCTATTTCTAGAGTATTGTGTGTTTTTTTTAAATAATACATTATAAATTTTACCAAATGTCTTTCCTCAGTGGAAAAGTTTTATTTAAAAATTCAATTTTCTCAATAAATATAGAACTATTCATACATTCTATTTTTTCTTGTGTCAGTCTTGGTAAGTTTGATTTTTCAAAGAGTTAGTTTATTTCACTTAGTTTAATGGCATGAAGTTAAATTCCTGATATCAGTAATTTATGTCAGCTCTCTCTTTTTCTAATAAATTTTACTGGGTGCTCATTAATATTTTCTAAGAATAAACATTGTTGATGTTCTCCATTTTTTATTTTTTGATTTCATTAAGTTTTCCGCCTATATTTATTATTTATTTGCTTTTTATCTATTATGTTTAATTACTCTTTGCTTTCCAGCTTTTTGATATAAATACATCATTGTTTTTCACTCTTTTTTCTTTTCCAATATTCCCATTTAAGGCTGCAATGTTTCCTTTAAGCCTGACTTAAACTGAATACCAGCTTTGATACATTGCTTTTATTAACACTTATAACATGTTCTAATTTCTAATTTTTTTGATCCATAGATTATTTAGAAATGTTGCTTCAATTCAATACTTGGTGAACCTTAAACTTATATTTGACTATTGATTTCTAGCTTATTTTCACTATGGCTTATATTCCCAGTCCTTTTAAACTTTTGAAACATGTTAGAGTTTGCTTAGTACTGGTCGTGTGGCAATTTTAGTAAATTCCTTAGTACTGGTCTACACGGCAATTTTAGTAAATTCCCTCATGTGTACCTGAAAGAAATGTCTATTCTGTAGTTTTTGGGCACAGAACATATCAATTAGGTCTTACCTCTTGTGTATTTCATTTTTTTAATCTACCTTATAGAGAGATAATTCACATCTCATGATATTTACCATTTAAAATGTATAATCCAGTGGTTGTTAATGTATTAACAAAATTATGCAACCATTTTCTAATTCCAGAATGTTTTCATAAACCCAAAGAGAAACCCTCCCATTTTTCCCTTTCTTTAGCCCTTGGCAACCACTAATTTGCTTTCTGTATCTAGAGATTTATTTATTTTGAACTTTTCATATAAGTGGAATCATATAACATGGCCTTTTGTGTGTGGCATCTTTCACTTAACAATGTTTTCAAGGTTTCAGGTTGTTGCATGTATCAGTACTTCTTACTTTATATGGCTGAGTAATAGTCCTTTATATGGATATATACTACATCTTTTTTATTTATTCATCAGCTAATGGATATTTGGGTTGTTTCTACTCTTGGGCATTTATGAATAATGCTGTTATAAACATTTGTGTGTAAAGTTTTTATGTGAATATATGTTTTCAATCCTCTGGGATATATTCCTAGAAGTGGAATTATAGGATCACACGGAAGATCTATGTTTTACTTTTTAAAAAAATATTTTTGTCGATGGAATTTTATTTATTTAATTAATTAATTTATGTGTGGTGCTGAGAACTGAAGCTAGTGACTCACACATGCTAGGTGAGCGCTCTACCACTGAGCCCCAGCCCCAGCCCTATGTTTAACTTTTTGAGGAATTGCTATACTGTTTTCCAAAGGCCTGCACCACTTTACAACCCCACCGGCAATACACAAGGGTTCAAGTTTCTTTGTATCCTCCCAATACTTGTCATTGCCCATCTTTTAGATTTTAGTCATGCCAGCGCCAGTGGTGTGTGAAGTGGTATCTTATTGTGGTTTCGATGTGCATTTCCTTAATGATTATGACACTGAACATCTTTTTATATGTTTATTATCCATTTGTATATCTTCTTTGAAGAAGTATCTATTCAAAGCTTCAACCTATTTTTAATTTGCTTATTTTTAATTAGGTTATTTTCCTTCTAATTGTTGAAGTGTCCTTTATATACCCTGGTTATTAGTCCCATATCAGGTATTTGGTTTGCAGATATTTTCTTCCATCTTCTGGGATATCTTTTCATTTTCTTGATTTTTATTTTTTCCTACTCATTCTATCAGTCATGAGTGAGATATGTTAAAATCTCCTATTATGATTATAGATTTTCTATTTTTCTTTGTGGTAGTATCAAGTTTTGAGACCTGTTAGGTGCATACAAATAAAGAATTATAATACCATAGTATCATATTGACTCTTATTATGAAATGTCGTTACTTATCTTAGTTGATGCTTCCTCTTTAACGTCTTCCTATTTGATATAAATATGCTACACCAGCCCTTTCTCTGGTTAGCATTTGCTGGTCTTTTTACATCCTTTTGCTTTCTCCTGTCTATATCCTTATTTATAAGGGATATCTCCTGTGAAACCTACATTTATTTTCTAACTGGTCTGATAATATTTGTCATTATCAGAAAGGACAAATAGTTAACCCATTTACATTTTATATAATTACTAATTTAGACTTAAATCTAAATATTTGACTTCTAATTGTCCCACTTATGCCAAGTGCATCTGCTTCTCCCTTGTTGCCCTCTTATGGTGTAATCGTGTCTGCTTTAAAGATTTCATCTGCCTCCTCTGTTAGAGTTTTAGACAGTTTAGACTCTGTTAGAATTTTAGACATTGTTACATTTAACACTTTTGGTCAATTCAAAGATGACTTGCCAGTCTGGTGGTGTGGCTCAGTGGTAGAGCACTTGCCTAGCATGTGTGAGGCACTGGGTTCAATTCTCAGCACCACATAAAAATGAATAAAAATAAAGGTTCATCCACAACTAAGAAAAAAAAAGACTAAATGTCACCTGATTCCATTTGCTAGTTCCCATCTTACTACTGTTTTCTTTCCTTCTTTCCTTCCTTCCTTTCATATCTGATATTGAACCCAGGGGTGCTTAACCACTGAGCCACATACTCAGCCCTTTTTATATTTTATTTAGAGACAGGGTCTCACTAAATTGTTTAGGGCCTCACTAAGTTGCTGAGGCTGGCTTGGAACTCACGATCCTTCTTCTGCCTTAGCTTCCCGAGGTACTGGAATTACAGGTGTGCACTACTGCACTGGGTACCTGTTTTCTTTCTTTATTTAAAACCCCACAGTTATTAGTCAATATTCACTTAGATTGACTCATTTTTGTACCCCTTTTCTTTGTGCTACATTTTCCCTCCTATATGTCTTTGTTTCCATCTGGCATCATTAAAAAACAATAAGCTGTCGTTTTTAGTAGAGTTTTACATTTATAGGAAAATTTCACAGATAATCTAGGTAATCTAGATAGTTGGCCTCATTCCCAGTTTCCCCTATTAATGGTTAAAACTAATGAACCAATATTTATACGTCATTTTAAACCATAGACCACGCTTTATTCAGATTTCTTAGTTTTCACAAATGTTTGTGCTTTCTGTTAAAGCAGCCTAAGAAACCACATTGCATTTCAATGTTATGTCTCCTCAGGCTTCTCTTGACTGAGAGAGCTTCTTAAAATTCACTTGCTTTTGGTGACCTTGACGGTTTTAAGACATGGTGAGATTATTTTGTAGAATGTCCCTCAGTTGGGATTTGTCTGAAGTTTTTCTCAAGACTAGACTGGGATTATGGGCTTTGGGGGAGGTAAGTTGACATTTTTATCATGTTAAGGTACATACTATCAAAATAGGATCTACCCCTGAATGTGGGTAACAGTGCTAATAGATCATTCCAGAATGATCACATGTCCCCGAAAAACTAGGAGAAGGTTGCTGAGGATGGCATGTTTCCTCAGGGAATCTGTGTCTACTTCCTCTCAGGAAGTGAGTGTCCTGCTGAGCGGGGTTGTGTTGTGTGTAAAAGCATGGTTACACTTCATCACAAGGGGATATCTAGATAGAAGCTAAGTATTTCATCTGATGCCGGTCCTAGGAAGTCACAGTGGTTCTTACCCTGCAGGAGGACTCACTGAGAGGGAAGTGTCAGCTTCCAGTGTAGGTACAACTTCCTCTGGGGTTTTCAAGGGCAGTGCTGACTCAAGTAGATTTTATTGCTTCCTGACTTTAGATGTGACCCCACGATATCTTCAAAAGAGAAAAGTTAATTCTTAGAGACAATGCAGTTTAAGTCCATATTAAGAAAAACATCTTGTAATCTAAATGGAACAAAATTCTGCCTACACATAAGGGGTAGCGGTAACTCCTTTCTGTTCATCCTGGGTCCCTTGGGACCATCTGTCTCTGATGGACAGGCCTTATTATCATTGTTTCGAAATAATAGTTTTTACCTTTGTCAGAGACCCTCAGCACAACCTGCTCTATTGTCAGAGACCCTCAGCACAACCTGCTCTATTTATTTTTTTTGATGTTGGGGGATTGAACCCAGTTGTGCCCCATCCCCAGCCCTTTTTTACTTTAAGACAGAGTCTTGCTAAGTTGCTTAGGGCCTTGCTAAGTTGCAGAGGCTGGCTTTGAACCTGCAATCTCCTGCCTCAGCCTCCCAAATTGCTGGGACTACAGATGTGCATCTCTGCTCCCAGCACATCCTGCTCTTTTTTTTTTTTTTTGGTACTAGGGATTGAACTCAGGGGCACTCGACCACTGAGCCACATCCCCAGCCCTATTTTTTTGTGTTTTATGTAGAGACAGAGTCTCACTGAGTTGCTTAGCACCTCGCCGTTGCTGAGGCTGGTTTTGAACTCGCGATTCTCCTGTCTCAGCCTCCCTAAGTGCTGGGATTACAAGCATGAGCCACCGCACCCAGCTTCATCCTGCTCTTTGCAGCTCTCTTTGCTGGTCAGATTAAAGATGCTATTTCCTTCCTATGCTGAGCAAGCAAACCCTGGTGCATTTCTCCAGTGTACTCGTGTTCAACTGCTCTCTGCTGCACCTGTAGATTGAATTCTATCCTATGGATCCAGCCAGAAAAATTCTATATCCTATATTTCTCCCGATAATTGAACTTCTCCAAATCTTATTTTCTCCAGGACAAACTTCCTCAGTTACTCCAATTTCTGTGACATAGCTGAGAGTCCCCTTAACATTTTGGCCATCTTTATTTAAATCAATTCCTATTTATTTTACATATTTTATGTAATTACTAATGTAGAACTCTATTCAAGTATGGGACCCAGAGAGAGACATAGTATATTGGGGTAGTTCCCTAGCACATAACATCTTGGGATTAGCGGTTCCTTTTTCCTCAGTATTGTTTCTCCATTAAGTAGACCAGGGTCACATTATTATTATTTTATCATGTAAATGAGTACTAGCCTATATTTTCCAGAGACTCCATCCCTGTATGCAAAGACACTTCCTTGGCCTACAAACTGTATTTCTATCTCCAAATGGGGATAATTACGATCCCGTGAGCTCATAGGGTTACTGTAAGGAATAGCTGAAACCCAGTAAAGGTTAGCACAGTAAACATTAAAGTTAGCTGTGACTGTCTCTGTGTTATGGCTATTGCTGTGCAGATTCTATTTGACTTCCGCCTCCGCACCTGTGCTTGTAGAGAAACAAAGAGCAGATTTATGTGAGGAGATGGGTGTACCTGGAATGATTTGAGGAACCCCAGGAAGATTCCTCAGCCTCGAGCTGAGACCAGGTCTTCTGGTCTGTCAGAAGTTCTCCCACAAGGGTGTCAGCAGCAAAGAGGATTCTGGGCAAGGGTGGCTTGGAAGTCAATTTCCCACCCACTTTGCAATTTTCCCCAGTCAAAAGTGGACACCCTATAACTAGTGCCAGGGCTATGCACAGCTCAGCTGGGTTTTGAGCTGCTCCTTGGCACATGGGGTGGTGGGAATGACTGAGGCTCACAGCAGAGGCTACCCTGGCTGGTGCAGCTGGTGCTCCCCACTTGAAGCACTAGCAGTGGACACATGTACTCTGGATTGCCAAGCTCATTCAGGTCAGCCCATCCAGTCTGAGCCATGATTCCCATCCGGAGTTGAATCTCAAATGGAGCCCTGCCTTGGTTTCTAGCAAGGCCTGAAACCATGTCAATGTTCACGCTCAGCTGCTCTCGCCTCCACCAGACTAATGAGGGTTGAGGAGATGTCCTTTGTTTCAGGCCACATAGGTCTCCAATGCATCTGTCTTCCTTTTTTTTTTTTTTTCCCCCTACATGTGCTTGGCCTACCCACGGGTTTTAAAACGAAGATCAGGACAGAGAGGGAGGGATCTGCCCCCTGGTCACTTTCAAATCTGCCATTAAAAAGTAATGAACACACCCAAGCCTAGTTAATGTTCAGAGTGCACACATGTGATGGTCCTTAGTTGCCATGGGATATAGAATAGGTCTGGAAAGCTTGGAGGAGAAGCATCCGGGTCTCTCTTCTGTGCCCTACAGGCTGTAAAAGGGGTTGGTCCTCCAACCTTCAGGCTTGAGCCTCTGAGAGACCCTTCCCAGGATACACCATCCCTCTTGTATCTCTTCACCTGATGCCAGCACAGACCAAGCCTTCCAGGTCACCAGTCCCCGGCTCTCATCCTGCACAGTCCCGGACATGCCCTCATCCCCTCCCATCTCCCGCCCTCTCCGCCCTCCAGATCCTTGCACTGCCTGACTTGGGCCAGGTGACACTGACCAGGGACTGGGCACCTAGAGCCTTCTGTCTTGTCTGAACATGCCTTCACCTCTTCCCTAATGTGGCCTGGCTGGCTCTGTCCTGTAGCCCCTCGTTTCTCTGTCCCACAGGGCAGTGCCAGGCAGGGCCTGGAGGTGGAGGGGTTCTCTTAGCTTTCTGTGGCTGCTTCCAAATCACTTCTCCTCTTTATCCCTCCCACCCATGTCATGAAACCCTGGTTTCTCCTCAGAGCTGTCCTCATGGCCTATAGTCACTGTCTCCCAGTGGTTTCAATCTTTCCTCCACCTCTACACTCACTGACTCTTGCACTCACCTGAGGAAAGCTCACAACACCCTGACCCCTCACTTCCCCAAGCCTTCTTTTCCATTTTATTTCAGCTAGTTCTGAAATCTCGAAGTTTGCTTTCATTTTTAAACATCTTAGTTCACATGCAGTGAAACTCTGCTTCTGGTGTACAGTGCTATGAATTTTTAACGCATGCACAGATTCTCACAACCAGCACCACAGGCAGGGCACAGAAAACCCCCAGCATTCCAAACAACTCTCATGTTGCCGCTTTGCATGCAAACCTTTCTCCGCCCCATCCCTCGGCAAGCAATGACCTGATTTCTTTTCCTTTATTTTTGCCTTTTCTAGAATATCACATTAATTGGATTAAATAGAAAGTATCCTTTGGGTGCTGGCTTGTGTCACTTCACCTAATGCCTTTGGGATTCATCCATGTGTTGCTTGACAGTGAGTTGACTTCTGTTGCTGACTATGCCATCACATAGATGCACTCTCATTTTTATCTGTACTCTTCCTGTTGAAGAACATTTGTGTTGTTTTTGATTCTTAGTAATTACAAACAGTGCTGCTATAGTCATTTGTGGGCAGATTTTGTATGATTAAAAATTTCACTGGTTTTAACCAAATGCCGAATGTTCTCTCTGATAAGTGGATGCTGATCCATAATGTGGGGGAGGACACGGGAAGAATGGAGGAACTTTGGTCACAGGGGTTGGAAGGGGGAGGGGGCAGGGGGACAGTAAAGATGGTGGAATATGATGGACATCATAGCCCTAGCTTTATGTATGGCTGCATGTATGTTGTGATTCTACATCACATACAACCAGAGAAGTGAAAAGTTGTGCTCCATCTGTGTACAATGAATCAAATTGCATGCTGCTATCATGTATACCTAAGTATAATAAATAAATAAATAAAATTTTAAAAAATTTCACTGGTTTTGGATAAATACCTAGAAAGGGGTATTGCTGGGTCCTATAGTAAGTATATATGAAATCTCAATTTTAATTTCCTTTCCTCTGACAACTGCTCCCAACCTATGTGGTTCCTTTTCTCTGATGTCACTCTGACTTTTCAAAAAAATATTTTTTAGTTGTAGGTGAACAGAATATCTTTATTCTTATGTGGTGCTGAGGATCAAACCCAGTGCCTCACACTGGGCGAGCACGTTACCACTGCGCCATAACCCCAGCCCTCACTCTGACTATTCTTGGGCCTGGGACCTCCCATTCACAGAATCTACCATCTTTTCATTGACCGTCATCTCTTCATCTGCCCTCTCCTCCACTGCCCTTTCCTCTCCACAGTACTTAATTTTCATGGTCCATCTCAGCAGCTGTTCTCTTGGGAACATTCCTAACTCCCTCAATATATCCTTCTGGCTGAGCCCCAACCTGCTAAGCTCAATGGCTCCACCCATGCTGCCTCTGCTATAGTAGAAAAATGTGGCTGGAGACAAACACACCAACTGGCATAAGGGGTCCATTTATGACCATAAATCTCATTTGGGTTTCTAATACTGACCATTATCCTGGCTTTCAAAAAATCTTTTTTAAAAAGTACTTCTATCTCCTCAAACCTCTGAGAGTAACCCACCCTTGTTCTCTTGGTTTGCTTTGTACATCACTGAGGGATAGAAGCAGTTAGGTCGGAGGTGGCTCATCACCTTCCCACCACTGATGTCACCTGACTATATCTTACTCTGCTCTCTGCCGTCCTGTTAGAATTGTGAGTGCACATACCTCCACCCAAAGCCAGCAACTGCCCCCCCTCTGCCCAGTAGGCTGGATCCCACCAGGGAACATCCTACCTTTGCAACAACTTTCCTCCTGAAATTACCTCTTCTCCTCCCTGCCTTCATCGATTTGTCTCTCTGCCATCACCATATAAACATTTCCTAATATAGCTCATCTTCAAAAATAACATATCCTGAAAAATACCAGTAACTTTATAGTGAAGAAATCCGACAAACCCAACCTTGGTTAAGTGATCAAGGTCAACATCAATGGTGATTAGTCCCATTGATGGCATGTACCCTTGAATGAGGTGATGAGAATGACACTTAACTCTGGGCCTTTGCCTAACCAGTAAAACAACAGACAAATCCAAAGGGAAGTTTGTACCATAAAACACCTGACTGGTACTCCTTCAAAATGTCAAGATCATGAGGTCTAAGGAGATAGTTAAATGTGATGTGGTACCCTGGGTAGCATCCTAGAACAGAAAAGTGGAGGAGAGAAGGGAAGAAAGAAATTAGATAAAACTCAGGAAGTCTGAATAAGGGCAGATTTTAGATATTAATAATGTAACAATATTGGTTCATTAATTGTGACATGTTCCATAGTAATGTTAGTAATAGGGAAACTGGGCACAGGGGATGCTATAATATTCTTGCAACTTTTCTAATAAAGCTAAAACTATTCTACAATGAAAGTTTATTAAATATTAAAAAATGAACCCACAAATCCTCCGATCTATGTCTTCCTTCAGCTTTACTCCAATTCTCTGCTTCTCTTTACAGGGGAACTTCTTGAAAGATTTGTACGTGGTTACCACCTGTGTCTCTGCACTCCAGCAGGCTCATTTCTCAACCCACTCCAGTCAAGCTACTGTCTTCAGTTCCCTACCCAAACTGCCTGTTAAGTTCTACCATGACCTTTATGTAGCAACTGGGCTTTCAGTATGGCATGTGGCCCAGTTAACTCCTCCCTCCTTCCCGAGGCATGTCCTCTTGGCTTTTGGGATATCATGCTCCTGGGTTTCTTCCTATTCTTTGGGGACTCCTCCTCCTCTGTCTGACCACCAGTTCTTAAGTAGCCCTGGGCTATATGCTAGGACTTCTACTTTTCTTAGTCTACACACTTTATCTCATAGGCCTGTTTCATCCTATCTCATAGATTTAAGTGCTGTTTACCTATGGTCAATTCCAAATTTGTATGTCCAGCCCTAACCCCATGGGTGGGGACTATTTTCATGCCCTTGTTACAGAAGAGGGAAGACAGGCTCTCAGGTATAAAGTTCCACAGCTAGAAGCACAGAGCTGGGATTTGAATCCAGGTTCTCTGACCCAAGGCCTGTTCTGTGAGATGCCAGGATACCCTGATAGCCTGTTCCTCTGTACCAGCCCCATCCTGCCCACATCCCATGATCTGCTGTATGTGCTGCAACATTCTGGCTTTGTGCCTTTGTCCCATTGGTGTACTTCTCCTGGAATGACCTCTTTCCTTCCCCTGCCTCTAACCCTCTTCTGCCCCAGCTCCATGAGGAGTGTCCCATTCCAGAGACCCAGGCTGACCTCCCCTGGTCTCCTGTGAACTAGCACAGGAGCTAGGAGTCCACCCTAAAACACCAGGGGATCACTTGCATCTGCAACTGTCACACTTTCCAAACCCACCATGGGGCTCTTGGCCCAAGCTCAAGTGCAGACCCGAGGACTCGGAAACATGGCAGGGCTTCCAGGAAGGTGTGGGTCATAGGTCTCTATTGGCACACGCCATCTGACACGGTGGTCTGAGTTAAACAGGATGTTCTGTTTTGTTTCCTCTACTGGCTAATAAGCTTTTGGAGCAAAGTGTCACAACTGCACTGGATAAGTCTCATCTTACGACACCGCGAGTGTGTGTGTACATTAGGTGGGTGGGGGAAGGGTGCTTTCACACCCTTTCTCTTAGGTCCTGGGAGGCCAAGGAGAGTTCAGTCTAGAAGTCAAGGAATGGATTTAGATTTTACCAAGGTCACAGAGAGATCACATGTTCCCACACACGGGACACTCAGTTCAAAGAAATAGGGGTGACACTTGGATGGTGATTGTTTTACAAGAACAGGAGGTGCCTGAGAGGAGTGATAAAGAAGAGGCTGGAAACCTGTGAGGTGGTGATGGAGAAGGGACCCCAAGCTGGAGGCCTGTCTGCGACCTGAGAAACTAAGACCTGACCCCAAGGGCAGAAGTCACTGGTGTCCCTCACTTATGTGAGTCTGCTTCTGTCCCCATGATGCTGACCTGGGCCTTTCGACCAGCCCTGCTGCTCGCTGTATATCTGCAGGCAAGCGTTTTGGCTCACTGTGCCTGCCTCCTCTCTAAAATGAGGATGTAGAAAAATTAAGTGCTGGGCTTTGGCCACGGCATTTCTAGGCCCCCTTTGGCATCCTGAGTCAATCTGAGATAACATATCCAGTGTTGTCTTACTGACCCTGGGTTATCCCCATCTTGGGAAAAGAACCAGGTTCGTTTGTACATTCTTACATGGGCTTCCAGTAGATGTCTTTTTTTTTACCCCCACAAAAGAGGATGGCAGGGATCCATGAGAAGAGGGCTATAGATGGTTGAATCTTGCATACTGTAAAGGAAATGAGTCTGCATAGTTTCTCCAGAAAAACCACAGTTCACCCCCTGTCCTGACTTGAATTGCTCATCAGAGCCCACGCTGTGGATGGACTTTGTTTGCTCTACATGAATCAGAGGGGGCAGGGTTGGCCCTTCTCAACTGGTGGAGCTTCCTGGCGACTGTGCCAGAGTTCGAGTCCCCTTCTCATACAGATCTTACATCTGAGGCTGCCAGCTAGGGTAATGCTGAGATGTCACACCCCATTGGGGTTTGCCTGCCTAGAGGAGAACATGTCTAGAGTCAGGAGCAGTGCCAAGGGTTCAGCAATTGTGAATTCTATGCAGGGACCCTACCCTTGGCCATCTGACTCTGCAGGCACATATTTATTCTTAAACTATCTGCATTTTGAAAGACAAAACGTGAAATCAGGAGCATTAAAGCCAGTCTTCTCTGGGTTGCTTGAGACAAAACATGAAGCAGTGATGGTTTGTGTGTGTCCCATGTCTTGTGCTTGAGTATTTTAGGAAGTTGAGTTTCTCTAATCCATCAGGAACAATGGCTTTGGTGTGTTCCCTCCTTGTTAGATTTGGAAGCAAGAGGAACTTGGAACATCTTTCTACCCCCAGGGGCTGGAGAGAAAGATTGGGTGTGGTTAAAGCCAAACACTTTGTCTCAGGACAGCATTAAAGACCCCAAAGGCCCACTGAAGTTGTTGGGGGCCAGGATTGCACACTTCCGGGCTTGAGTCCTGAGCTTGCCAATGCTCTCAGGCAACTCTGCTCCTAAAGGTGGGTTGAGATATGTCATTCACAGAAGAGCTCCAGAATAGAACAGGTGATGTTTCAGGGAGTCTAAGATGGCAGGCAAAGGTGGATGGGAGCCTGGCAGAGCCCAACCTGAAGGTCCAGGCACCAAATTGGGGAAGAGAAGAAATGAGATGAATAAGCACAAAATTAGGAGGTGGACTAAAGGTTAAAACAAATAGATGAGAGTTTTTTATTTGAGAATGAAAACAGGGTCCTGTCATAAAATATACCTCCTAGCCAAATGTAGGGCATGAGGGGGAACTACTGGCTGGGACTAGGTTCAATTCTATTTCTCCCATGAGACTTGAATGAGTCAGTGTGAATCTGTTTCATCTATAAAATGGGTACTCATAGAAGTGCTTAGGCTGAGACTCAAGTGAACTATCAAGGTCACATGAAACCATGTGTTATGGATCAAACAGGTGCAGTGGTTGGTTCTAGGGCTGACAGTGGGCGCAAAGGTGCTGCTGGCTCTCCTCCTATCGTTTCCCAGCTCCAGAGTGACATCACAGAGGCAGGGGCTTGCTAAGAGGATGCCACTTACAAGTCACATTTGAAATAGGGAAACCACCAGGTCCCTGTCCAACACTGGGCTTTTCACTGTTCTGTCTCCGACTGAGGTCACCTTTACTCTTCCCATCCACATTGTACCTGGAAGGTCCTGCTTGAGCCTGGCCACCTCCAAGGTAAAGTCCTTTCTGACCACTAGATCCCAGACTTCCCTTTCCTTTGGAAAACTCCACTCAAAGTGCAGCATGAACACATAGACCAGAATGGCTCTCGAACTGCCTCATATAGTTTTTTGAAGGTAGGTAGAGACTGTGACTTCTTTCCTTGGGTTCCCACAGGATACAAAAAAAAAAAAAAAAAGAAAAAGAAAAAGATTCTGAGGCAGATAGAAAAATACCTGCAGAAATACGGAAGAGACAGTATGGCTTCTCAGGCCTAGGCATTGCCCAGTGTTAGTAATACTCTGCTTCTGTCACCAGTCTTCCCGCCAGCTGGCCTCAGCGGTCTCGTTGTGGTCAGTGCCATCATTCATTCTCTGTAAACTATTTAATAAGTACTTCAGTTTTCATTGGTGCAGCCCATGACAAATCCACAGGAAAAAAGAGCCACCAGCAGCGATAGGATCAGAATACTTTAATAAGATATCAGTGTCAAAATACATTTCCTTATAAAGTTAAGCTCCCATACAGTTATAATGTTGTCAGTAGGAATTTGACAATATAATAATGTTCATGAAAATTGTTATGTTGACAAGTAAGGTTAATATGAAGCTTGGAATATTTTTCAGAGTGTTTTAGTAAACTGCAAGGGTAAAATTCCCTTAATGCTGAGGCAACAAACACAGGAAATCAAACACCAGCGTTTACATGTCAGTAACCCTTCAAGTTCTGCTGCCGTGTGTCAGGCAACACTGTGTTGCTGAAGTGTGATTTAAGCAACACAGCAAGTGGGTAATTTTTCTCATATAACTTAGATTTCTTTTGAGAGCTAATATTTGATTTTGGAAATAAGTCCCTCTGGGCTTATCAAATTCTTGGCCGGATGTACTTTGTGTTCTGTGTGTTTAGAAACTTTTTATTGTATCCATGACAGAAAAGTTCCATGTTGACTGGTACTTAAAAACCAAAAGGTGTTGTCCCTCCTCCCCAGTGAGTTACAAAGTGCTCTGGGAACACTATTTTCAGTGCTTCCTACCTATATATGTCACTGCATGTGACAGAGACCTCAGCGAAGGCCTGAGGCTAGGGGCCATCCCTGTAGGTCCACCCGCTGCTCACCAGCAGGAGGCGCTGCACCTTGGCCTTGCAGGGCTGTCTGCCTGCAGGCTGAGTGAGGGGCCCAAGGCTGGGGGGCTGGTGAGGACCAGCTGCTCCCACACACCCTGCCCCAGTTTGGCACCCTCTCCCAGTCCAGCTCCAAGGTCATGAGCTAGGAGGATGTGGACTGGGTCACTAAATCATTTTTGAATCCTCACTTGTTTCCATGAATTCCCATTGAAACCATTTCATGGTAGTTCTGGAAATATTCAAATGTGCCGTGTGAGAGACCATTAGAGTCACATAGCTCAGTGCACTTGAAGGGCTAGCAACATAATTTTAAGAAAATTTAAAGCACTTCCTCTCTCTTAGCACTCACCCCACCCCCACCCCTGACATGCCATCAGACCCTCTGGCAGCAATAATACATACATACATACATACATAACACATAGGAACATGAGGAGAAGACAGCTCGCATGCTCCCACTTAATGATTCCACGTCTTGGATTGTTTGTCACACCTATGGCATATATCACAAAAGCAAAAAGCCAACAAAGAGAGATCTCTAGCAGTGTTAGTACAGGCCTGTGGGAGTACTGTACAATTCTGCAGTGCCAGCAATGCCGAGAAAAATAACATTAACAGCTTAAAAAGAGATCTTAAAGTGATTTTGTGAGCAGGATTCTATTTCCGTTTCTAAGTTTTTAGATATTACAAAGTACCCATATATACGATAAACACTTAACCCAGATATAAATTTTCCTTTAAAAAACTCAGTTATGCTTTTGAATAATAATAAAAAATCCACCATATTGGGGGTGGGGGGAAACACCAAACAGTTTAGGAAAAAGCCACCCTGTGCAACTTTCACAGGTAACCACATACGTTGGAGTTCACCCTTCACATTGCTTTTTAAAATTTTTTCCCATATAAGTCATATCAAAATTAGAGCAAAGAGTCAGTTTTAAAATAAAAAAGACTGAAATTCACAATATGGTGATTAATTTTAAAAAAAGAAAAGAAGGGCTTTGAGAGGGAGAAGCCACAAAACAAGCTTGGAAAGCAAAATCCTTTTTCTCTTTGGCAACAACAACAATAACAACAACAAAAAATCATTTTAGTTAAATGGAGCCAAAGCTTTCCCTACAGGAGAGTGGACATACAGCAGACTCGTTAATATGGACACTGTGTGTGACAGAGAAACTTCTGGGTAATATAAATTAGAAGCAATTGAAGGCAGGGAGGAAAAATCTTATAAAATTTAAGAACATTTTAATTGACAGCAAAATGTAGCAAGTAAAACATCTGTGTATTTTAAAAATAAGAATAATAAAGTGAGCATCTCAGAAAAAGGCCACTGCTTGGTGACCTGGGCAAACTGACCAGGTAAGTACATCTTGTAAAAAGTGTGCTGGTGTTAGAAATACCTAGTTGCAAACACAGACGCAGGGTGAAGCTGGTGGGACGGCGTCAGCAATGGTGTGCCCTGGGGAAGCCCTGGCTCAGGTGGCCTGGTCCAGGGCTCTGAGGAGGTCCCCTCCTTGCAGGAGCGTGGAGCTTCCTGGCACAGGAACATTCACCTCACAGTCATATCTGGTCAGTTCGGGCAGCAGGTAGGCCTCAAACGAGGGCCCTAGCAGCCGGCTTGCCATGCCTGAAAGAGGTTTGGTATAGTATTTTAAAGGCCCAAATCAAACACTGGCAAAGCATCCATTCCATAAGAAACTAGCAGGGAGGAGAAGGCATGTGCAGAAGGAAAGGGGCATCTCCAGCATCCAGGCTGGGGATGGACGGGCAGCCCTGACTTCACTGGGCTCCTTCGGTGCTCTTTCCCAGGACCTACTCCCTGCTCACAGGATGACCCAGCAGAGCATGCATCTGCTTCCGGACTCCTCTCAGCGGTGCTGACACCCAAAAAAGAGGGAAGCGGACAGCACAGAGGCAGGGCTCTGGGAGGAAGAGGAGCCCTCACAGAGGAAGAGGGTTTGGGAAGAGCCCCAAGGGTTGCTGGCCCCATGCCCATCAGGCACTGGCAGCAGAGAGGAAAGGGCTTCAGAACCACTCGCACCCGTGCCACAGGCACACCTACATGCCCATATGCGCGTACATGGGTCCTCCTGCAAGATCCAAGGGTGCAAAGACCCCATTCCTTCTTATCCCTGGGTCACTCTCCAGATTAATAGGAGAACAAAAGGGAAATTGTCACAGGCCACCCCAGGAAGGGAAGGCTTGGGCACTGTGGGGGCAGACTGGCAGCTCTTTAAGGCAAGCTGCTTTCCTTTCCCTTGGCTTATCTGGAGAGCCTGGTCCCCTGTGGCCGCTCCTTTCTGGTCCTGCTAAGTCAGAGCCCTCCAGGGCCCGTGCCTACCTCCCCTCCTTGTCTGTGCTCCTGTGCAGACACTGGGATGGTACCAACAGATATGAACTCACCACCCCTTGCTAATCCCATCCCCCTTTTTTTTCATACTGGGGACTGAACTCAGGGGCACTCAACCACTGGGCCACACCCCCAGCCCTATTTTGTATTTTATTTAGGGATAGGGTTTCATTGAGTTGCTTAGTGCCTCGCTTTTGCTGAGGCTGGCTTTGAACTTGCGCTCCTCCTGCCTCGGCCTCCTGAACTGCTGGAATTACAGGTGTGTGCCACCGTGCCTGGCTCCCCTCTTCTTTTATGTGTTCAGAAATGATCTGAGTTGAAAAGATGATTTCCCCTTGATTTCAACATTCAAGGAAGTCACCCAACTTGATGCATGACAAATCTCTCACTAAAACTTCCAGGCTTGACTGCCAACCAGCTGATAAATAGCAGAGCTGGAATTCAACCCCAGGGCAGTCTGGGGCTCCACAGCCTGGGGTTCTGAGCATGAAACTGTAATTTTTCCAAACTATACTGCTGAAGACAAGGGTTTGGTATGTTTTTCTAAAACCACAAATGATGTTCGTGCCAAATAGTAACCTTCTTGTTAAGACATCATTTCCCATCTATGTTTTGGTGATTATAACTGAACCTTCTAGAAGACAGTCCATTGGTGATCTCTCCCAGAACTCCAGGCCATCCTCCCACAGTCTGTTTTCAGCTCCTTCCTAACCTTAGAATGATGCCCTGTGTGTTAATGGGGCTTTAGGCAATGTAGCAATAGGAAGAACTGGGTAAAAGACACAGGCTCTGGGACTCTCGAGGTTGGCAAAAGCCCTGGAGGTGACCTTATCACTGGAGGGTCCTTTCTAATTCTCTGTGGACAGATGGCCTTCCAGCCCCTGCAGCCATACTTCTAGGAAGGGAAAGTTCATGCCTCCCCAGGTGGCCACCTTTCCATGGCAGCAAGCTCTTCTTTGCATAAGGCCAAGATCTCCTACCTTGTGATGTCTATCTCCTGTCTTTATGTACCCCAATTCCATGCACTGTCTTTCACTTCTCTTCTTTAACAGCCCCTCATGCATCACAGCTTCTGGCCCTTCACTGCCCTGGGCCATTCACCTTCTGAACACATGCTCTGCCAGTCTTCCACCTTCAGTTCCAGCCCACTGGGGTCTGGATTCTTCCCTTCAGCTTCTCTACCCTATGTTAGGCGTTTTGATGGGTTTTACCCATTTTGGACCCACCTCCCAGGGGTCCTGGCTGGTTAGAGGAACTGTCTAGGGAACTGTTTGGGGAATGCTAAATCAGGGTGTATGAGCCCTGGGAAGGAGCCCTTTGAGCAAGTCACTGCCAAGCACTTCTCTATGCCTGGCACCATGCAGGTCCCCAAAGAAAGGAGAGGTGATCTTGGCCCTGGGAAACCCAGCACTATAGTGGGCGGAGGAATCCCATGAATGCTACCTAGCATGGCACCAGGGGACATCAGGGACTGTGTGAAGGCAGTTGTTTTACTCAAGCTTTCCAAATGCTAAATTGCTACATGAAGGCAGCTGTTCTTCACCTCTCTACCCAGTCAGGCCTCCCATGCACATCAGACCCTGAGATGTGGTACCAGCTTCTGGGGACGCACCTGACACCTTGGGAGTTGATGGCAGGCTATAGTCCTGGTACTGGGAGGCACAGCACTGCAGGGGGAATCCACTCTTGGTGTTCTCCCTGGGGCTCATTGCAGATGGCGGCTGCGGTGGTGGCAGGTGTCTCAGGGGCTGGCCCAGGCCCCTCATGGGGTTTTGAGTGAACTCATCTGAAAGACCAAGGCCGGAGAATGAAGGTGGTACTATCTGAGGGAGGGGAGAGGCTGTGAGGTCCCCAGCATCCCTTCTCCTTCACAGAGGCACTCAGCATCACAGCCAGCTGCTAGGACGGCAGAGACCAGAGATTTCTGAAAGCATCAAAACCAGCCCATTCTAGCAAGGCTCAGGGAGCAAGTGAGTGGAGGAGCCAGGATGGACCCTGAGTCCCCAGCCCTCCACCCAAACCCGCGGCCCAGGCCTGCTCACCAGTGGGGCCGCTTGCACTGAGGGGCTTGTCAGGCATCAAGGGGCAGTTCCCACCCCTGAGGCTCTTCATGCGTTTCCACATCAAATGGGGATTGCTGCCACCTGGAGGGTCCCCCTGTGTGTGGGAAGGGCAGATATAGGGAGAGGGATGGAGATGCCCCCACCCCACTCCCCAGAGCCCGGATAGGCACTTGCAGGTGCTCACAGCAGGCTCAAAGTTGCCCACCAGCCTGGCTTGAGGACTAGGGGGGTGGGAGGGTGCCGACAGCACTGCCAGGCAGGAGATAGCTCACCCCACTCGTGTCCTGGAAGGCTTGCTCCTCACATTCCAGCTGTCGCTTCAGCTTGAGCTTGTTGGAGAGGGCTATCATGGCGGGGCTCATCACATCTGGGCCCCGAGCCCCAAAGCCCTTTGCAGACCTGCCAAGCCCAAGAGAGTGGGCCGTGAGGTTGTCTAGAGCCATGCTGCCTGGTGCCTTCACCTGACTTGCAGACCCAGAGGGCAGAGTGGCAGAGGGGGCCATGTACCTGGAAGCTGAGCTGTACCTCAACCTCAGTTTTCTCTACCTGTCCAGATGCTGAATGGTTCAAGCCACCTGCACTGCCTCCACTTGCCTGTCTACCTGGGCTGCCCTACTAGGTGACATTAGTCCCTAGGGGGTCTCTTTCCCCACCCCCCTCCACCCCCGCCACTCTCCCCTGCTCTGCTTCCTCTTGCTTCGCACTGAAGACCAGCTGGGATGCTCTGTGAAGGTCACATACCCCACAGAAGCAGTCACATGCCAATCACTGTGACTTAGCAAGCTTCCAGCTGGTTGAAATGAGCCTTATTGGAGAAACTAGAAGATGCTGAGAGAAGGCAATGCTGGGGCTTGCACGTGGCTGGGAGAGGCCACTGCAGTGAGAGATCTGGGCCACAGGAAGGCCCTGAGTTCCAAGAAGGTCTGTGGGGTGGGAGGTCTCTGGAGCCCCAGCTATCCCGTTGGTGGATGCCTATCTGTCCCCTTCCTGCCCAGCCTAACCCCAGCAGATGCAGCCAAGGTTCTCTGCCACTGACCTCATCTTGAACAAGGAGACTTGGGGCGAGGCGATGCGGGGCCCCAATGGCGATGTCCCCAAAGACTCAGTGTGATGATTCCCAACAGGCCACTTTGTGGGCCCAAAATGTAATGGTGGATCAGGGGGCCACTGTGTGTTGGATCTGCCCCCCATGGAAGAGAGAGGGGTGCTAGCCTGGCCACAGCACGGTGGCAGGGACCCCTTGCTCCCAGCATCAAAAAAGATGGAAGACATGGGTCGGTGCTCGGGCTCTGTCTTCTTGTCCTCCAGTTGCTGCTGGTACTTGTCCAAGAGGAAGGGGCTGTGAGGGGCCACAGGGGCTAGAGGCTGGAAGATGCTTGTCATGGCGCTGAAGCAGGGCTGCGGGGTGGGCTGCGGGCTCTCTGGCAAGCATGGCTCCTCTGGGCAGATGGGGCTTAGCTGGAAGTCCTCCCCATCCATGGGGATGTAGGGCGCCAGAGTCTCCAAGTCCAGCTCGTTAAAATCCGTCTGAGGAAAGACAGAGCAAGGGCAATGTGGCTGAATGGCTGGCGCCACTCCAGCCTCTCCTCCCTCCCAGGCCCCGGCCAGAGCCACTCATCTAGGCAGGGCTTCATCAGCTACTCCCCTGCTCAAACACCTCCAATGGCTCCCAATGGGAAATACTCAGACCTGGCCATTTAATGTGAAAGGTCTTTTGTCAGGGGTTGTTAGCCTTTCTGTGCTGCCCCTTCATCCTGCTCTGCAAGTCTCCTGGGTCTGCTTACCACTGGTGTCACCTCTATACCCAATCTCCATTCTGCCCATCACAGCCTGCCTGCCTTCCCAGTCAGGGAAGATCCACCTATATCACAAAGCTGTCCCTGCCTACTCCAGCTTCAGTGGTTGCCTCCTTCCTTGTCCTCCTGCTACACTCAGGCCTGTGGTTCGCGATGTGGCTCCTGGCGACAGAGGACAGCTTGTCCTCACCTCCCTCATAGGACTGGCACAAGCCTAGGCATGTAGTACAGGTGCCCAGGGTACATCTGTGGACTCTTGTAGAACATATAGCCAGGCTCCAGTGGCAGAGGGACTTTCATTCCAATCAGTAGGTACATGGAGGCCATGCTTAGGTTCCCAGTGTCAGGAAGGGACCCACAGGGAATACTCAGGCACAGTTGCAGAAAGCAGTCCCTTCAGCGACAAACCCCCTCACCTGGGGATACAGCTTAGCAATGACCACAATGATAGGAAATAGCACAAGCAGGTAGTTCCAATTATTTTGCAGAATAGCTGGGACTTGTGCCAGGCAGGATAAAAGGGGAAAATCTGGATGAATAAGTCAGACAAATGGAGAAACGATTTTCCCTGGGACTTTGTTAAAGACACACCTGTCCACCCACCTCGTCCTTTCATGTTGTTTGTGCAAGAACATGAGGCCTTATGAAATAAATGTGTTCCTGAGAAGCAGTGTTTAAATGAAAGTTTGTCAATCAGATTTCATTTAAAAATGCATTTCAAATAAAATCATTGTTTGAAAAATCCTATGATGACTGTATTTGTGAAGGGAGTAATCGTCCCCTGTGATTAGAAATGTGTTGTGAATCTGGATATACTTTTTAAGAGGATGGTTTCCTTAAAGAAAGGTTCAGTGTTGTAGTTTTGGTTTGCATGTGCAAAAATAAATTTTTCCAAGTAAGTAGAAGGTCAATAAGTTGAAAGTTAAACATGGAAGTTCTGGATTTAACACAGGTAGAGCAGAGGACAGGACTAGGAGACAGGGTGACCTTAAGCTCCCTGTCCCTGTCCCTTCACTCCTTTTAGGGACCTCAGCCAAGTGTCCCCAGTGGTCTTTGCAACAAAAGGATGGACAGGCATCTTTGCCACTCACCAGAGAGCAGGCATGCACACCGCTGGGTCTGCTGCACGGTGACTTACCTGGGTGTTGCACTGGTCCTTTGCCTCCGTATCCATGGCAAAGAGCTTTTCGATCACTTCAATCTTCAGGTCATCCCCCAGAGATGAATAATAGTCTCCAGGGCTGCTGGGCTGGGGACCAGGAAGGAGAGGGACTGAGTCAAGGACAAGGCACTAGTCTCCCCAGAAATCCAATGTGGAAGGAGTAATACATTCCTGGACCCATTCAACAGTATTCTACCAAGTATTTGTAGAGGGGCTTATTGATAAGCTGTGTGAATTAGATCAAGTCACCAACCTCTCTGAATATCAGTGTCCTCATCATAAAGTAAGACTCCTATCACTTTACAGAGTGTCTTGAGAAGCAAACAGGGTAGAGGCTATGGCCAATGGTGTTCTGCAACTGCAGCCCTATGCCCTGTACAGGGACAAGTTAGATGCTCAAAGCTCCACAAGGAATTACCATTTTGATGGGGGAGGGGAATGGATACTAAAAGTCAGCCAACAGCTCTAAGACCTGGCAAGTGAATGGTCACATTCTGGTCTCTGTGATAACTGGAGGAGGAGAAGGGCAGTATTTCTGTCTGGACTGCCCCTTCAGCCATCCTCAGGAAGAGGAGCCCTCCCTCTCTGGATTCTTGCCCAGGGGTGGGGAAGCTCACCGTGGAGCAGCTGCTGCTACTGCTGGTGGCACTGGGCGTGGTGCTGCCCAGGGCAGCCACCTGGGGCACGGTGAAGGCAGGCAGACTTCCAGCTTCATTCTGGGCACCACAGCTTCTCAACTCTGTAGCCCATGGCTGGCCTGGGGGCAGGATGGACTTTCCATAGGAGGACTCCTCAGGGTTCTGGTTCCCTGTGGAGGTAAGGGCCTGCTCAGCTAAACTTCTCTACCGCAGGCACCCCAGGTAGAGGAAGCCTAGAAGGTGCACAAAAGGGCCTGAAAGGGTCTTGAAAGCCCGCCTGGGGCTAGGCCCTCAGCACTGCAGGGCTCAGGTGGGTCATGGCCTCTGACTAGGGCTATGGGTCAACGTACAGACTCCCTGTTCAACGTATAGTCTCCTGGAGCATTTAATTTTCAAACTAAACTTATTAGGAGCTACTTTTCCTGAAAAGCAATCCAGATTGTAGATGAAGAAGTTGTGGCAGGGGGATCGGGACATTGGCCTCAGTATTACCAAGAAACGGGCTACAAGATATCCCGTGCAAGGGCCTGTTGCCCTTTATGATTCTTTGAAGTGATTCTCACGTGGCCTCTCAAGAACACATCCAGGAGGGAAAAGGTGAGCACTGATGGGGTAGTGATTCTTCCAGCAGCCATGGAAAGGCCAGGGAAGGGTGGCAACCTGAAGAGGAGGGCTTCCCAGGTCCACTTCAAAGATGTCTCCAGGATGGGAGCAGGGAAGGGTTAGGACCTGCTGGGAACCAGGTGACTCGTATCCCAGGGAGACAGGCAAACATTCTAATGAAGTTGAGCACTTGGGGGCTGAATCCTGGCCCTTTTGGAATTTTCCCTCCCATTATCCCAAGTTAACTCTCCCTCTAAACAAGCAGGCTGTCCTTCTAGATCTAGGAAGGGATTCACCCTGTCTCTGGGGCAACGTACACCCCCTCCCCCACCCCCATCCATGCTCAGACACTCCCTGCCTGTGGTGAGGAGGCTCCTATCATGACCCCACCTGCCTCAGTACTTCATGAGGCAGATTTAGGAAGGTCTTAGTGGCAAGGGCACGTGTGCTTCTTTCATGTCCTGTGGAGCCTGGACACTGACAGATGATGAGCAAGATGTGGGGGGAGGGCCAGGGACAGGTCTGCTTTAGGAAAAGCTGTAGCTGGGAAGGCCTGTTTTGGTAATAACCATCCATAGTCCCAAAAGGGATGGGCTCGGCTCAGCTGAAAAGCACCCACCGAAATCCAGAGAGATGATGGCATCTCCCGGGGTGGGGGCCAGCTGGGCCAGCTCTTCGGGCTCCTCCTTCAGCTTGGTGAACAGGAAGTTACTCTTCTCAGACACCTCGCCACTATTGTCAAAGATGCTGTTCATGGCCATCAGGTGAGGCTTGAACAGGGATTCAGTCTGGTCCATGGAGAAAACCACGTCGTTCTTCTCAATCTCACTAATGGGACAAGAGAGCCGTTCAGACCTTCTGCATTTTCTAGCAATATCCTCTGGCTCCCCCAGACACACAGAAACTCCCACCGCCACACCTCTCAGACTAAAAGATGGGCAGGGACACTGTTCTGGCATTTTGTAATTAGCCACACAATGAAAGCCTGTGAGCTGTGGAGGCAGCGAGGGCAGGGACGTGCCCCACACATGTGCACCTGTTTGGGATGCTGCCTTAGGTGTGTTGAGCTGGGGGGTGGGGGGGAGGTTTGCACATGAGACTGGACGCTTTTGCTTTTTCACCCTCACAATGATGTCCTCTGGCATTCTTCTCACACACTGAAAAGGGAAGTTGCTAGATCTGCTCTTCCCAGAAAACATGAACAATTCTCTTGTCTATTTCCACATTCAGAAAATATGAAGTGACTACTGTGTACTTTCGGCCTCCCTACCTACCACAGTATTATGACAGATAAATGGGAAGGGGCAGGAGAAAATCCTAAGGATCCCACTGTTCCTAAAATCTCCATGGGAAGTCCTCTCAGCATAAGGATTACCACCGTGAACAGCTCCCGGATGCAGTGTCCAGAACTCTGAGAGGCTGGGTGTTCCCGTGCCTGTGGCTCTCAGGCACTCCTGCACACCAGGTCCCAAAGCCCACCCGCCCTCACACACTCACCTCAGAACATAGTTGACGCACATGATGCACTGGGGCTGTAGGTTACGAGGGTTGTAGATGACTGTCCCCTGCGTCTCTAGCCACACGTAGCCCCCATGCTTTGCAAGCATTCGGTACTGGCCAGTCACCACCTGTCCCTTGGTGCACACTAGGGGAGGAGAAATGCAGCCTGAGGTGAGAGAGGTAGGGGAGTGGTGTACAGGCTCAGGAGATGCCCCAAGAAGGGCAGTTATACAAGGGGACAGATAGAACTGGGTCCAAGACAGTGGGGACCATGGAGAGGGATATAGGAAGGAGCTTAGAGATCATCTCAGCCAACTCTTCATTTTCAGTGTAGGCAAAGGAGGTTCAGAGAGGGCACAGAACTTGCCCACAGCTGTACAGCCAGAGGGGACCCACTCACTCTGAAGCTTTGGCAGTATCCTGTCCCCACCCCCCCTGAGTGAGGCTCCTGGACCAGCTCAGCTGTGAGCAGAGCCCAGAGTAGTCCCTGCCCTGCTTTCCTCATGGGGTTCAGGGAGACGAAGCCCCTGCCTGGGCACACACTCCAGGCAGTGGGGGGCTTGCACACAGCATGGAGAAAGCCTGACCTCAGAGCTACCTTCTGCAGCAGGCCTGTCACCAGTGCCCTGCTTGTGGATACAAACAGGTTGGTTCCTTTGCTTTCATGGCCATCCTCCACCTTTAGGGCCAGAGAAGGTTTGAGGTAAACCACGCCATTCTCTAGCTGGGGTTGAGGAAGGGCCAGGACCCCAGCAGCCTCCTCACAGCTTCCTCTCAAACGGTGGAAAGTCCTTGCACTCTTCCTCCCAGCTGCCCAGTGGATTGCCTGCCTGCTTATGGCTTCTCTCCTTTTCCAGATTATTCTGTTCATTTTAGGGTTTTTTTTCCTTCTTTTTCCCTGTTTAAAAATCATTGAGAAGGGGGTTCTATATTTATTATCTAAAAACATCAGGGAAGGGGTGTCCCATCCCAGGCTGTGCTTGGCCCACAGTACTCCATCCTGCTCTCACAGAAAAGGAATTGGTAAGTCCCTTTATACTAATGACTACTATGATTAGAATTTCTGGTAGTCTTCTGAATCGTCCATCTGGTTTTATTCCTTAGGAATTCATTCTTTTTTTTTTTTTTTTTTTTTTTTT
>PVHX01017090.1:17002-41331 GCA_004024805.1 Geosciurus inauris | reverse complement strand
AAAAATTCAGACCCACCCCCCTCCACAGCTCTTTCCCAAATATACCAGCAGGTGGCGCCACTACCAGGGATTTCAAAACCAAAACCAAACAAAGTGGAAACTCAGATTTTTTTGTTTATGCAAATAGTTCATTCCCTACCACATTCCTCCGGGAATGGTCCCCCCCCACCTCCACAATCATTCCCTCCCCCTTCCCGCCTCTGCATGACTGCTCTCTCCCTCAACACACAGTGCATGAAGACGCTGTCAGGAGAGCTGAGGACCCAAACACAAACGGGCCTTGAGAAATGTGAGTAAGGCTGATGGGCGTTGAGCTGGGAGGGCGCAGCTTGGGCATAGGAGGTAAGCTGTACCTAGATTTATTTAGAGAGACCGGAACATCCTTCCCCATCTGTCTACCTCATCTATCCCAATGCACACATGCATGTACATACATGAACATGTACCCTTATCCCTCCTCTAGAGGACCAGAGGAGTCCTTAGATAGGTGAGCCAATATGGCCTTCTCTTACCCTTTTTTTTTTTTTCTGGGACCATTAGGATCTGCCCAGGAGGAGGATCCCCCAAGTGTGTTTCTCAGACTCCATGAGGGTTTCTCCCAGAGGCCTTTGCTGAACCTGTGGGAGTCCTTTCAGAGAGCCGTGTCTGGAAACCCTCACCCTCAATTGACTGGTCCCAAGCCAGTCTTATTCCGGGAAGAGAATGGGATGGAGGGGGCAGGGCAGGAGAGAAGGCTGGGGAGGGAGTGTAATGAGAATGTGGTGACCTCTGGACTGGACACTGCCCTGGGAAGGATGCCCAATGCAACAGCTGTGGAGGCCAGGCCCCCCACCCCACCCACCCCCACCAAGAACATCTCTGTTGGGTCTAGAAATGGGCAGAGGGGAGAAGGCAGAGCAACATGGCCATCCTGTCCCCAACCCCAGCCAATGCCCAAATAGCAAGGGTCCTGCACCCCTCCAGCTCCACAGACACCCTTTCTTTTTGGCAGGTGGCTCTTCTCCCTCTTGGTGCCAGCCTTGTTCTGCAGGGCAGGAGGTTCCATCCCCATCCCTGAGAAGCTTTTTGGGGAAGTGACTTCTCCTCTGTACCCCAAGCCTTACCCCAACAACTTTGAGACAACTACTGTGATCACAGTCCCCAAGGGATACAGAGTGAAACTCGTCTTCTGGCATTTTGACGTGGAGCCTTCTGAAGGCTGTTTCTATGACTATGTCAAGGTAGGAGTCAGATTGGGAGGGCAGAGGGGAGAGGGCACTAGCCCCTTCTGTATGCTCAGAGCTTGTGCCCTAATCACCCTGGACAGCATGCCCACCCCCAATACCACCTCAGCTCTGTAAGAGTGGATGCTAAGTGGAGTTCTGCAAACCAGGTGATTCTGTAGATAGGGCACCCACAGGTTGTAAAGCCCTCAGAGACACAGCCCCATTCTCAGGAGATTCACTATCTACAGGAGTCAGACAAACCTCCCATCTGCTGACTAGCTGGGAGTCTTTGGGAAATAGCCATGCCTCAGTTTCCCTTCTCATGGAGGCTATCACCATGGCTGCCCGCCTCATCAACATGAGAAAAAGAAATGTGTGCACAGCAGCCTGAGTACAGCCTTCAGCAAGGACGGTGGACTCAGTCCCCTCATCTCTGTAACTAAGGGGGCTTCCTTCCCAGTCCTATCTTTCTATATCCAGCAAAAATAAGAATCAGGATTCTAGCAGAGCCTGTGAATTTCCTGTAACTACCATTCCCTGGTGATAGCCTGAAGGATATTAGAGAATAACATAAAAATGGTGCATCTTCCTAGCACAGAGGACTTGGCAGAGTCTGAGAGGGAGGGAGGAGTTGGTGGCAGTGACAGTGAGGGACAGAGGAACGCACATCTCCTGCTTTTGAGAGATTGGAAAGTCTATGAGGAAAAAAAACAGGGAAGCTAGGCAAGGCTGCGGTGCTAAGGCTGGTGAGCCCCAGGAGCTTGTATTCATCTGGGTATATCCAGAGGGTGTGAATGGCTTCAATAAGATGAGGTGAAATAAGAAGACAGAAAGTAAAGACCAGTTCAGGCTCCAGGGATGAGGGAATGATAAAGGCTGGACAGAGATGACCAGGATTCCAGTGGAAGATGGACACAGGAAGTGGTGGGAATGAAGAGAGACCTGCAACCCGCTGGGAAAGCATAAAATAGGAGAGGTGAGGTACTAGGCAAGAAGGACGTGCAAAGAGTTGGTCACAGGGAGACCCAGGCAAACCCGTGAACATCAGTCACCTGGGACATTGCAGCAGCCACAGCCCAGCAAGTAGTGACCAGCTGGAGCCATTGTGGGGCATGATCCTCTCTGAGGCAAGAGAAGGTCCTTTCCTGACCTGCCACATGGGAATTAACTCCTCAACAGGGCTTCTTCCTCCTCCATGTCCTTTCTCCACCAGGTCTCCGCTGATAAGAAAGACCTGGGGAGGTTCTGTGGGCAGCTGGGGTCTGCACTGGGCAACCCCCCAGGGAAGAAAGAATTTTTGTCCCAAGGGAACAAGATGCTCCTGACTTTCCACACGGACTTTTCCAATGAGGAGAATGGGACCTTCATGTTCTACAAGGGCTTCCTGGCCTACTACCATGCAGTGGGTGAGTGGCCTGAGGGGATCCTTGATGCCGGCCTCAGCCATGTTGAATGGGGGACAGAAAAGGGGAACCTTGAATTCAAAGGAGCCAAAAGCCTGGCTTTCCTTGTTCTTCCTCTCAAGAGAACTTTATGCAGAAGATGCCTGTCAGCCTAGGCTCCGTTTCCATTGGGCAATTCCTAGAAAGCATTGGGAAGACGTGGAGGTCCAGGTGGCCAGGAACTGACTGTATCTCTAGACCTCTGGTGACTGACCTCTCTAAGACCAGAGTCACTACAGAGGTCTCCTGTTGGAAATTCACCCTTTCTTTCCGGAATCCCTTCCAGACCTCGATGAATGTGCTTCCCAGCGCAACTCAGTGGAGGAGGATTCCCAGCCCCAGTGCCAGCACCTATGCCACAACTACATTGGTGGCTACTTCTGTTCCTGCCATCCAGGCTACGAGCTTCAGAAGGATGGGTATTCCTGCCATGGTAAATTAAGATGGGCATGGGAGGGAGACAGGGACTGAGCAGGAGCTTGCTCCACCCCAAGAGACCCTGGTGACCCCTTCCGGCTCTGATCTCACAGCCGAGTGCAGCAGCGGGCTATACATAGAGCCATCCGGCTACATCTCCAGCCTGGAGTATCCCCAGCCCTACCCCCCTGACTTGCGCTGCAACTACAGCATTCGGGTAGAACGGGGTCTCACCCTTCACCTCAAGTTCCTGGAGCCTTTTGAAATTGATGACCACCAGCAAGTGCACTGCCCCTATGACCAACTCCAGGTACAGCTGCCCTACCCCACTGAAAGACCCCATCCTCTCCCCATATCCACTTGGCTCCTCTTGTCTCTATTTCCTCCTGGATCCTCTGGCAACAGGGACAGGGATGACCAGCACCTTACAAAGACTGGATAGGTTCCCACAAATCTGGAACTGACCTCCAGCTGCGAACAGACATGAGGCAGGACTCCACCACTTCCCTGGTCACCAGGCTGACACCCAGGCAGCCCTGTCTAAAAAATGTCCTAGCTGGAGAAATAACACTCTCTCCTCTCTGATCAGATCTATGCCAATGGGAAGAACCTAGGTGAATTCTGTGGGAATCAAAGACCTCCTGACCTTGACACCAGCAGCAATGCCGTGGATCTACTGTTCTTCACGGATGAGTCGGGAGACAGCAGGGGCTGGAAACTGCACTATACCACTGAGAGTAAGCTTCCTAGACTGGAGCTAGAGTTCAGTGTAGAGCTTGTGCTTAGCATGCAGAAGGCCCTGAGTTCCATCCCCAGCACCAAAATAAATAAATAAACAAAAAATGGAAATAAAGTTCATGTGTACCTCCCTTACTGACCAGCAATGAGGACAGAGTGGGAAGAAAGAAAATCAAGTGGCTCTGAAACAACCATGCCCTCTTTTTTCCCCAACAGTCATCAAGTGCCCCCAGCCCAAGCCCCTGGATGAGTTCACCATTATCCAAAAACTGCAGCCTCAGTACCAGTTCCGCGACTACTTCATTGCCACCTGCAAACAAGGCTACCAGCTCGTGGAGGTAAGCACCCCAGGCTGAAAAGGGACAGCCAGTGCAGTGTCTTAGGAGGATTCCAATGGGTAGGTCTGCTGCAGCCCTGGGCTCATACACAACTGGAATCGTCAAGGTTTGAGCTGGAAGGGTCACCTGGTCTCCCAGCTCTCACACTTGCCTACACTCAAGAGAGTTTTTAAAATACCAATGTTGGGTCCCCCACTAGAGACTCTTGATTCCATGAGTCTATAGTGCACCCAGGACATCAGGATTATTTAAATCTACCCAGGTGATTCTGATATGCAGCTGAGTTTAAGGACTGCTGATCTAGTCCAATAACTCTTGGCAGAAAAGGCAAGGTAGAGATGTGGTTACTTATTCAGCATCATATGATGATTTGGTACAGTAGAAACTGAGATCCAAATCTCCTGCTTCCTACTCCAGGGCTCTTTTCTACACATTGATGGTTTCATCTTAGGCCCACTAACCTGTCTTCAGCTTTACAGACTCAAGAGGGACTATGGTTTTGTTGTTTGGACATTATCATAAAAACTGATGCTGCTTTTTAAAATAAACAATTGAGCCGGGCGCAGTGGCTCAAGCCTGTAATCCCAGCACTCAGGGAGGCTGAGACAGGAGAATCGCGAGTTCAAAGCCAGTCTCAGCAACAGCGAGGTGCTAAGCAACTCAGTGAGACCCTGTCTCTACATAAAACACAAAAAATAGGGCTGAGGATGTGGCTCAGTGGTCAAGTACCCCTGAGTTCAATCCCCAGTACCAAAAAATAAATAAATAAAAATAAACAATTGGCAGGACGTGGTGACACATACCTATAATCTCAGCAACTCAGGAGGCTGAGGCAGGAGGATCACAAGTTCAAAGCCAGCCTCTGTAATTTAGCAAGACCCTAAGCAACTTAGCAAGACTGTCTCAAAAAATAAAAATAAAAAGGGCTGAGGATGTTGCTCGGTAGTTAAGCAACCCTGGGTTCAATTCCTCGTACCCAAAATAATAATCAATAAAATAAAATGAAATCTACAACTGGCTGGGTATGGTGGCCCACATCTGTAATCCCAGCAAATCAGGAGGCTGAGGCAGGAGGGATCACAAGTTTTAGGTCAGACTCAGCAACTTAACAAGACTCTCAGCAATTTAGCAAGACCCTGTATCAAAATAAAAAATTTTAAAACAGGACTGGGGAGGTAATTCAGTGGTGAAATGCCCCGAGGTTCCATCTCAAGTACCAAAATAAATAAAAATTAAAAAGAGCTGGAGATGTAGCTCAGTGGTAGAGGGACCCTGGATTCAATCCCCAGGGCGGGGGGGGGGGGGGAGAAAGAAAGAAAGAAAGAAAGAAAGAAAGAAAGAAAGAAAGAAAGAAAGAGAGAAAGAGAGAAAGAGAGAAAGGGAGAAAGGGAGAAAGAACGAACTGTAATCTAGGAGAGAAAACGTTAAACAGGGCATTCCAGGGAGAGAGAAGCATTGGTCTATTCTAAGGGCAGAATTTTTTTCTTTCAATACAAAAACACTCATCCTCACTTATGGGTTTTCTTTTTTGTTTTCTTGTTTTGAAATTACAAATCGTGGGGCTTAGTGGGAACAGGCAAGAGTCTGGAAGAAAGATTATTGGGTCCAACTTTCTGGTATGTAAGTCAATATCCCATCTGTGGCTCTGGACTGAGAGGTCTGGCTAGGGAGAAGGAAGCAGCAGGCCATGATGGGCCCTGGTGGAGGAGCCCAGGTCTGAGAGCTCAAAAGCTGACTTGGAACTCCCTAGTGCTCCTATGTGGGGGAGGAGAGCTGCCTGTCTTCTGATACTAATATAACAGCACCTCTCACCTCTGCTCAAACAGGGGAACCAGGCACTGCTTTCCTTCACAGCTGTCTGCCAGGATGATGGCACATGGCATCGTGCCATGCCCAGGTGCAAGAGTAAGTCACAATTCAGGGGTGTGTCTTCCCCTGGGGACATCCCATCCCTCAGCCTTGGGGACCTGAGCTGAAAAAAAAAGAGAGTACAGGCTAGGCTCTCTCCAAGAGAACCTCCCCCTGACTTGCTCTTTGAAGCTTATAGCCCATATCAGGAACCACTGAGCTCCATTTCTGCAAGATCGATGGGCTCTACCAGAACCAAATTTCACTCCATCCAGCTTCTGTCCTTTGCAAGTGCCCTCCTCACTGACTGTAGTTCTCTAAGGTTCTCGCCCTGTTCTGCAGGCAGACAACTCACATCCCCCCTACTGAAGCTCCAGGGCAGTCATTCTCAGTTCTCACACAACCTTGTGTTCTTCCCCAGTCAAGAACTGTGGGCAGCCCAGAAGCCTGTCTAATGGGGACTTCCATTACATCACCACAAAGGGGGTGAACACCTATGAGGCCCAAATCCAGTACTACTGCCGTGAGCCCTATTACAAGATGCAGACCAGAGCTGGCAGCAACGAGTCGGCACGAGGTAGGAACTGATACCCATGACAGTCTTCTCTCCTTCACACCTTCTTGGGACATCCTCTGAGATGTCTTCCAATGGCATCCCTAGGGAATGCATGCTAACATATCTTCCCAGGTCACTGGCTTCTCCTGAAGTTACAGTCTGAAGAGTCTAGTGGTTTTGAAGAAGAAGGAACCTGAGCTGATGCAAAGAAAAAGATCAGAACCTCAAACTGTCGGTTCCTTCTCACCACCACTGCTATCATCACCACAGCCACTACACTACTTATAACAATACCATCATCACCACCAACAGCACCAACACCAGCACAGGCATCACCATAACCACCATTGCTAATAACACCAATACCACCACTGTCATCATCACCAACACTAACATCATCAACACCATCACCACCAACACCATTATCACCACCACCATTAACAACATCAACACTACCCATCATTACCAATGCCAACACCACAATCACCACCATCACCATTATTACCAGCAACATCATTGCCACCATCATCATCATTATTACCATCACTACCAAAACCAACACAAACACCACCATCACCATCACCATACCAATACTCTCATCATCAACACCATCAACACCACCAGCACCATTACCAATACCACCACTATCAACACCAATTTCACCATCACCACCAACACTACCACTACTACCATCACTACCAGTGTGACGACCATCACCATCACTACCACTAGTTTCAGTGAGACTTGCCCTCCCATTCTTCCCACTCGGGGTGAATGTTGTGATTTTTTTCATATAGGTTTACTTAACGGCTTTCAAACTCATCCATGGGTATCTTTAAAACTTTTTCAATTAAAAAAAAAAGGCTGGGGGTGTAGCTCAGTGGTAAAGCACTTGCCTAACGTGGGTAAAGCCCTGGGTTCCATCCCTAGCACTGTAAAAAAAAAAAAAAAAAAAAAAAAAAAAAAGCCACACTGCATTCATTAAAACAGGTTTGAAATGTGTAAAAAAATTAGGTTATATATGATATTCATTAAGAGATGGGCTTTGGAGTCAGACAGCCCTCACTATTAATGTTAGTTCTGATGTTTGGCAATTCTATGACCCTGCTGAGCACAATAGTGCACTTCTGTGATCTTAGAGTCTTGGGAGGCTTAGACAGGAGGATCACAAGTTTGAGGTAAGCCTCCACAATTAATGAGACCCTAAACAACTTAGTGAGACCCTGTTTCAAAATAAAATATTAAGAGAGTTAGAGATGCATCTCAGTGGTAAAGCACTTCTGGATTCTGTTCTATCCCCAATACTAATAAATAAATAAAAGAGTACTTTAAATTATTTAAATTCAGTTTCCTCATCTATAAATTGAGAATAATACATACCTGAAAGTGTCACTGTGGCACTCAAAAGAGATAATGCAAAGTGCTCAGCCAAAAGCATGGTACATTGTCAACAAGCAAAAAATGTAGCTACTGCTGGGCAAGGTAATCCCAGCAGCTTGGAAGGCTGAGGCAGGAGGATTGCGAGTTCAAAGCCAGCCTCAGCTAAAGCAAGGTGCTAAGCAACTCAGTGAGACCCTGTCTCTAAATAAAATACAAAATAGGACTGTGGATGTGCCTCATTGGTCGAGTGCCCCTGAGTTCAATCCTCAGTACTCCTCCCCTCAAAAAATGTAGCTACCATTATTATCTATAATGCCATTATCAAGATGCATCACTAACTGGGCATGGTGGCACATGTCTATAATCCTAGAGGCTGAGGCAGGAGGATCAGTTCAAGGCCAGCTTTAGCAATTTAGCAAGGCCTTAAGCAACTTAGTGAGACCCTGTCTTAAAATAAAAAATAAAAAGGGATGGGGATATAGTTTGATAGTTAAGCGCCCCTGGATTCAATCCCACCCACCCCCAAAAAAAGCCTCATGGATGGATTTGGATATATTCCTTTGGTTTTATGACTATTTTCACAAATAGTTCTCATATCAAACATGTAGTTAAGCATTCTGATTTTTTCCACTTGACCTTAAAACAAAAATATATGTAATAACCTTTTACCACTTTTTTTTTTGGTATGGGGAATTGAACTCAGGGGCACTCAACCACTGGGCCACATCCACAGCACTATTTTGTATTTTATTTAGAGACAGGGTCTCACTGAGTTGCTTAGCACTTTGCTTTAGCTGAGGCTGGCTTTGAACTCGCGATCCTCCTGCCTCAGGCTCCTGAGCTGCTGGGATTACAAGTGTGTGCCACTGTGCCTGGCCCTTTTAAACACTTTTGATATTTTATCATTGTAGATTTGAACTTTCATCCTTGTATGATTGGTTGTTGGTTCCTTATGTCCTGTCTCCTTATGCCAACATACTCAGTGCTCACTGGCTTCTGCAACCTGGCTTTCTTGCCCATGACCTCCCACCCTGATCATAGCCCCTTCTCCCCTCAGGGTTGTACACCTGCACAGCCCAGGGCATCTGGAAAAATGAACAGGAAGGAGAGAAAATTCCTCGGTGTTTGCCAGGTGAGTGGAAACCCTCTGAGGCCATCCTTGGTATCTAATGCAGGCCTGCACAACCTCAGAAGAAGAACAACACAGAGGAAAAAGAGACCGAGTGAGGAGAGAGAAACTTTAGCTGGAATTAAAACCAGAGATGAGGAGTAAGGGAAAAGGAGAATAATCAGAGATGAGGAGGAATGAACCAGGAAAAAGGAAGACAGGCACAGAGAACTGGGCCCAGTCCTGATGCTCTAGCATTTTCACAGATGGGGAATCAGGGAATAAATACAAGAGAAATCCCAGGAAAAAAATAAACAAGAAGAGGAGAAGCTGCCCACAAAAGGCCCAAGAATGGGGTGTGGGAATAGAGGAGAAAGGAAAAGGGCAAGAGCCCAAAAGAAGGGAGAAAGGGAACTGACTAAGCCCAAGAGGGAGGTGGGGGCAGGATCCGGGCTGACTGGTCTTGTCCTCCTGTCTCTCTTCTCCAGTGTGTGGGAAGCCTGTCAACCCCGTGCAACAGAAGCAGCGCATCATTGGAGGTCAAAAAGCAGAGCTCGGCAACTTCCCCTGGCAGGCGTACACCATCGTCTATGGGCGAGGGGGTGGGGCCCTGCTGGGTGACCGCTGGATCCTCACAGCTGCCCACACTCTCTACCCCAAGGAACACAACATACAGGAAAATGTCACCAGGGATGTGTTCCTGGGCCACACAAACGTGGAGGAGATCCAGAAACTGGGAAATCACCCTGTCCACAGGGTCATCATCCACCCAGACTATCGTCAGGATGAGTCCCACAGTTTTGAGGGGGACATTGCCCTGCTGGAGCTTGAAAACAGTGTCACCCTGGGCCCCAACGTCCTCCCCATCTGCCTCCCCGACAATGAGACCTTCTATGATAAAGGTCTCATGGGCTATGTCAGTGGCTTTGGAATAACAGAGGAGAGGATTGCTGACAACCTCAGGTTTGTCCGCTTACCTGTAGCCGATCGAGAGGCATGTGAGAGGTGGCTCCAGGCAAAAAAGAGTAATGACGTGTTTTCTCAAAACATGTTCTGTACGGGGGACCCATCTCTAAAACAGGATGCCTGCCAGGGGGACAGCGGAGGTGTTTTTGCAGTGAGGGATCCCAACAATGATCGCTGGGTGGCTACAGGTATCGTATCCTGGGGCATAGGATGCAGTAAAGGATATGGCTTCTACACCAAGCTACTCAACTATGTGGACTGGATCAAGAAAGAGATGGGGGAGGATGTCTGAGCCCAGACTTCACTAGGCCAGACTCCAGAGTGCAGTAAAACATAGTTATCTTACCAGTAGGTGATCACCACTAAAAACTCACATTAAAACCATTGATGCAGAAAGACACTGTGAAACTCTGTCTCTTCCTCTCTAATTTTATTGTCTGTTTTTGTTTTTGTATTGCCTTTTGGTTTTGGTTTTGGCATTTTGCCATACTGGAAATCAAACCCAGAACCTTGGGCTGGGCATATAGCTCAGTTGGTAGAGTACTTGCGTCACATGCACAAGGCCCTGGGTTCAATCCCAGCACTACACACACATACACAAAGATATATATGGGCTGGGGTTGTGGCTCAGTGGCAGAGTGCTTTCCTCACACGTGAGGCACTGGGTTCAATCGTCAGCACCACATAAAAGTAAATAAACAAAATAAAGATATTGCATCCATCTATAACTAAAAAATATTTAAAAAACAAAAACAAACAAATAAACAAAAAAACAGAATCTCAAGGGTACAAAGCACATGCTCTAACACTGAGCTACACCTCCAGCCCATAAATTCTCTATTTTATGGGGCAGGGAGTAACTGGGGATTGAACTCAGGGGCACTCAACCACTGAAACACATCCCAGGCCTATTTTGTATTTTATTTAGAGACAAGGTCTCACTGAGTTACTTAGTGCCTCACTTTAGTAGAAACTGGCTTTGAACTCACAATCCTCCTGCCTCAGCCTCCTGAGCCACTGAGATTACAGGCATACACCCACTTATTCTCTAGTACCTACGGCATTCTTTTTTTTTTTTTTTTTTTGGTATCAGGGATTGAACTCAGGGGTACTTAACCACTGAGCAACATCCCCAGCCCTATTTTGTGTTTTATTTAGAGGCAAGGTCTCACTGAGTTGCTTAGTGTCTCACCGTTGCTGAGGCTGGCTTTGAACTCGCGATTTTCCTGTCTAGCCTCCCAAAATGCTGGGATTACAGGAGTGCACCACCACATCTGGCTCCAACCACATTCTTTACCTGAAACAAATCAAACAATGCCGTTCATTTGACCAAGGATTACAGAGGATATACTTATCAATCTCTACTTACATTTTCCTTTTCATTTTTTTACCACTGGGAAACTGAATAAAACCCTTTCAAATAAAAATTTATGAGACATTCTGGAGTATCAAATGAATCAAAAGTGGTATTCATTCATTCATTCGTTTATTTATTTTGGGGTACCAGGGATTGAACTCAGGGGCACTCAACCACTGAACCACATCCCCAGCCCTATTTTGTATTTTACTTAGAGACAGGGTCTCACTGGGTTGCTTAGTGCCTTGCTTTTTGCAGAGGCTGGTTTTGAACTTGTGATCCTCCTGCCTCAGCCTCCCAAGCCACTGGGATTACAGGCATGCCACACTGCACCCAGCCAAAACTGGTATTTAATTAACACAAAATATTTAGTAAGGTCATATTTAAAATATTTACCTTAGGAACACAATAAGAACAATTTACAATTAACATTAAGAATAATAGTAGGGCTGGAATTGTAGCTCAGTGGTAGAGCACTTGCCTCCCGTGCGGGAGGCACTGGGTTCAATCTTCAGCACCACATAAAAATAAATAAAATAAAGATATTTGCGTTCATGCACAACTAAAAAAAATTTTAAAAAAAAGAATAACAGGGGCTGGGATTGTGGCTCAGTGGTAGAGCACTTGCCTCACACATATGAGGCACTGGGTTCGATCCTTGGCACCACATAAAAATAAGTAAATAAACAAAATAAAGATATTGTGTCATCTTAAAAAAAAAAAAATAACAATAAATTGCTAGGTGCAGTGGCACACACCTGTAATCCTAGCACTTTGGGAGGCTGAGACAGGAGAATCGTGAGTTCAAAGCCAGCCTCAGCAACGGCGAGGCGCTAAGCCACTCAGTGAGACCCTGTCTCTACATAAAACACAAAATAGGGCTGAGGATGTGGCTCAGTGGTCGAGTGCCCCTGAGTTCAATCCCCTTCTACCCCCTCAAAAAAAAAATAACAATAACTTGGGGGTTCAGGATTTAGTTCAGTGGCAAGACACCTGCCTAGTACCCGCAAGGCCATGGGTTCAATCTGCAGTGCTGAAAAAAAAAAAGTCAGGAGGAATAACAATATATTTATTCACTTCATTTTGATTGTACAATAGAAGAAAGTCCTAATTTTCCCACACTCAGAGTTGCAAATGCAACAGCTTTTTTAACAGCTTAATTTACAAACTCTAAATATTTCCAAACTCTAAATAAAGAAAATTATAAAATTTTTGTCTCCAAGTTGAATTGCTAACAATATTTTTAAATAATTTGGTTTTTTGTTATTTTTTCCTTGTTGTTGATGTTGTTATTTATATGTTTGCTTATATGATTGTGGTACTGGGGATGGAATCCAGAGCCATTTTTCCACTGAGCTACATCCCCAACCCTTTTTTAACTTTTATTTTTAAGACAGGATGTTACTAAATTGCCCAGGCTGACCTCCAACTTTCAATCCTCCTGCCTCAGCTTCCCAAGTTGCTAGGATTATAGGTGTGCACCGCCCTGCCTGGCAATAACTTGGATTATTTAAGATTTATTTAAAGAGCCAAGCACAGTGGTGCATACCTGTAATTCCAACAACTTGGAGGACTGAGGCAGGAGGATCTCAAGTTCAAAGCCAGTCTCAGCAACTTAGCAAGGCTTGTCCCAGAATAAAAAATAAAAAGGGCTGAGGATATAGCTCAGTGGTAAAGCAACCCTGGATTCAATTCCAGCAACAACAAAAAAAAAACCTTAAAGATTATGAAAGGATGCAAAACTTGTCATAAGCATTCCAAATCTTTTTCTTTTCGGTACTGGGGATTGAACTCAGGGGTACTTGACCACTGAGCCACATCCCCATCCCTATTTTGTGTTTTATGTAGAGACAGGGTCTCACTGGGTTGCTTAGCGCCTCGCCATTACTGAGGCTGGCTTTGAACTCACAATTCTCCTGTCTCACCCTCCCAAAGTGCTAGGATTACAGGCATACACCACCACGCCCGGCCCAAATCTTTATGATAAAACATTTAGTGCTGGATATAGTGGCACATGCCTATAATACCAGCAACTAGATGAGGCTGCCTCAGGGGGATCATAAGTTCAAAGGCAGCCTCAGAAATTTAGGGAGGCCCGAAGCAATTTAGCAAGGCCCTATGTCAAAATAATGCATGAAAAGGGCTGGGCAGGGATGCAAGGTTGGTTCAACATATGGAAATCAATAAACATAATTCATCACATCAATAGACTTAAAGACAAGAATCATATGATTATCTCAAGAGATGATGAGAAAACATTTGACAAAATACAGCACCTCTTCATGTTCAAAACACTAGAAAAACTAGGGATAAGTAGAAACCCACCTTGACATTGTAAAAGCTATCTATGCTAAGCCCAAAGGACAACATCATTCTAAATGGAGAAAAATTGAAAGTATTCCCTCTAAAACCTGAACAAGACAGAGATGCCCTCTTTCACCACTTCTATTCAACATAGTCCTTGAAACTCTAACTAGAACAATCAGACAAAGAAATTAAAGAGATATGCATAGGAAAAGAACTCAAACTATCACTATGTGCTAACGACATGATTCTATATTTAGAATACCAAAAAAAATTCCACCAGAAAACTTCTAGAACTAATAAATGAATTCAGCAAAGTAGCAAAATATAAAATCAATACCCAGCCGGGCGCGGTGGCGCACTCCTGTAATCCCAGCACTTAGGGAGGCTGAGACAGGAGAATCGCGAGTTCAAAGCCAGCCTCAGCAATGGCGAGGCACTAAGCAACTCAGTGAGACCCTGTCTCTACATAAAACACAAAATAGGACTGGGGATGTGGCTCAGTGGTCGAGTGCCCCTGAGTTCAATCTTCAGTACCAAAAAAATAAATAAATAAATAAAATCAATACCCATAAATCAAATGCATTTGTATACATAAGCGATAAGTCTACTGCAAGAGAAATTAGAAAAACCACTCCATTCACAATAGCCTCAAAAAAAAAAAAAAAAAAAAGAATACCTGGGAATCAATCTAATGAAAGAAGTGAAAGACCTCTGCAATGAAAATTATAGAACACTAAAGAAAGAAATTGAATAAGACCTCAGAAGATGGAAAGATCTCCCATGTTCTTGGATAGGCAGAATTAATATAGTCAGAATGGCCATACTACCAAAACTATTATACAAACTTAATGCAATTTCTATAAAAAGCCCAATGACATTCTTCATAGAACTAGAAAAAGCAATCATAAAATTCATTTGGAAAAATAAGAGACCCAGAATAGCCAAGGCAGTCCTTAGCAAGAAGGAGGCACCACAATACCAAACCTTAAACTATATTACAGAGCAATAGTAACAAAAATGGCATGGTGTTGGCACCAAAATAGACATGTAGACCAATGGTACAGAATAGAAGACACAGAGACAAACCCACATAAATATGATTATCTCATACTAGACAAAGCTGCCAGAAACATACATTGGAGAATAGCCTATTCAGCAAATGGTACTGGGAAAACTGGAAATCCATATGTAGCAGAATGAATTGAACCTCTATCTCTCACCTTGCACAAAAATCAACTCAAAGTAGATCAAAGACTTAGACACTAGAACAGATACTCCATGCCTAACAGAAGAAAAAGTAGGCCCAAATCTTCATCATGTTGGCTTAGGCCCCAACTCCTGAATAAGAATCCTAAAGTAAAATCAAGAATCAATAAATGGGATGGATTCAAACTAAAAAGCTTCTTCTCGGCAAAGGAAATAATCAATAGTGTGATGAGAGAACCTACAGAATGGTCGAAAATTTTTACCATATGCACCTCAGACAGAGCACTAATCTCCAGGATATATAAAGAGCTCAAAAAAATTTAACACCAGGTTGGGGTTGTGGCTCAGTGGTAGAGTGCATGCCTAGCATGTGTGAAGCACTGAGTTCAATTCTCAGCACTGCATATAAATAAATGAATAAAATAAAGGTCTAACAACATCTAAATATATTTTTTAAATTTAACACCAATAAAACAAATAACCCAATCAATAAATGGGCTAAGGAACTGAACAGACATTTTACAGAATAAGAAATACAATCAATCAAAAAACATATGAAAAATGTACATCATCTCTAGCAATTAGAGAAATGAAAATCAAAATTACTCTAAGATTTCATCTCACTCTGGTCAGAGTGGCAATTATCAAGAATAAGTGTTGGCATGAATATGGGGGAAAAGGTACACTCATACATTGTTGGTGGGACTGCAAATTTATACAACCACTATGAAAAGCAGTATGGAGATACCTCAGAAAACTTGGAATGGATCCACCATTTGACCCAGCCATCCCACTCCTTGGTTTATACCCAAAGGACTTAAAATCAGCATACTACAGTGCTGCAGCCACATCAATATTTATAGCAGCTCAAGTCACAATAGCTAAACTATGGAACCAACCTAGATGCTCTTCAACAGATGAATGGATAAAGCAAATGTGGTACATATACACAATGGAATAAAAAAGAATGAAATGATGGCATTTGCAGGAAAATGGATGGAACTAGAGAATATCATGCTAAGTAAAGTAAACCAGTGTCAAAACACCAAAAGCCAAATGCTTTCTCTGATAAGTGGATGCTGATCCATAGTAGAGCAGGGGGATAGGGAAGAATGAAGAAACTTTGGTTTGCGTAGAGGGGAGTGAGGGGAGGGGTGGGGCTGAGGGGATGGGAAGGACGGTAGAAAGAGACAGACATTATTACCCTGTATGCATGTATGATTGCACTATTGGAGTAACTGAACCATGTGCAGCCAGAGGAATGAAAAACTGTACTTCATTTGTGTATTGTATGTCAAAAGGCACTCTACTGTAAAGTTAATTAATTAACTAATGAATTAATTAAAAGGGGGAGGCTGGGGATGTGGCCCAGTGGTTAAGTGCCCCTGGGTTCAATCCCTAGTACCAAAAAAATTGTACTATGGCACAAGCGACTACTGGGGACTTATTTGAACATTTTTACATGATCTAACACATTGAAACCATTGCAGTGTTGAAACAGTCCCAAGCCTGGATGTGTTTACAAATCCATTGCTGGTCTATAGTCTCTTATCGAATGCCTCAGAGCCAAGGGCTTTTCAATATTCAAGACTCTATAAGTCTTAGGGATGTCATATACTTATTGTTATAAAATATCCCCTGCAGGTTTCAGGGCAGCACCTGCAATAAAAACAGATGAGTAATTCCTTGGAAAAACATTTAAATATTCACAGTAAGTGAGATAAAGCTACCCATCAGTTCAGGTCAGATTTTGCCACTAAATAAGTTTCATTGTCAACCTTAATAAAAACATTTGCAGTGTTTACAGCATTTTGGATTTCAGGAAATGACAGAAGAAAACATTTTCTCATAGTCTACACAACAGCATATGCAAATGGTATGTAATACATTTGATGAGTGTATGTTTAACTGAGGTTTTTTAAAGGTTAGGAATGTTACCAGAAGTGAAGCATCTCCAGTATTCCCCTAGAAGCAGGAGTGGAGGAGATGAGGTGGTAAAAACAAACAAAACACTGAAAAATTTCTATTTTATTGTTTTATTGTTTTGTTTTTGTTTTCCCAGTACTGGGGGTTGAACCCAGGTGCACTTTACCTCTGTGCTACATTCCTACTCCCTTTTATTTTTTATTTTGAAACAAGGTCTCACTAAGTTACCCATGTTGGCCTCAAAACTTGTGCTCCTCCTGTCTCAGCCTCCCAAGTCACTGGGATTACAGGAGCGCATGCAAGTTTAAGATTAGCCTCAGCAATTTAAGGAGACTCTGTCTCCATAAATAAAAAATAAAAAGTGGGTTTAATCCCCATTACCATTATTTAAAAAGAAAAAAAAGGAGGAGGAAAAGAAGAAAGTTCTGTATAATCAATTATTTTAAGGAATTTACTACAAAAAGGAAGAAGAAAACAGGGTAAGGCAGGTCTGAGGTTGTAATAGCTCAGTGGTAGAATGCTGCCTAGCCTGCAGGAGGCTTTGGGTCAGATTCCCCTCATGAGGAAGGAAGGAAGGAAGGAAGGAAGGAAGGAAGGAAGGAAGGAAGGAAGGAAGGAAGGAAGGAAGGAAGGAAGGAAGGAAGGAAGGAAGGAAGGAAGGAAGGAAGGAAGGGAGGGAGGGAGGGAGGGAGGGGAAAGGAGGGAGGGAGGGAAGGAGGGAGGGAAGAAGGAAGAATTTGGGCAAGCTGTTGGAGGAACTGTGATCAAAAGAAGTTTGCTTTGAGATTAGGGGAATAACACCATGTTTATACACTGATAGGAATTACATGAGAGAGGGAAAACAATTACGATGTGTGGGGTTGGGGGAGACAGATCTAGTTGAAGGGTGGATGTGTTACCCCTGGTAACCTAAGGCCAGCAGAGAATAAGGAAACAGGTGTTGTTGATACAGTACTCCATGGAGTGGAGAAAGTGTGCAGATGTCCTAGCCTTCATTTGCTTTGATGAAGTAGAAAATAAGGTCACCAGCTGAAAGTGAGGATGAAGGTTTGGGGATTTGAAGAGCAATAATGAAATGATTTTTGAGAATGGACTAGAAATTTTTGATTGCTAGGACCATTGAGCACTCACTTGAGGGCTGGGGACATGGCTCAGTGGTAGAGTGTTTCCCAGGCATGCTTGAGGACTTGGGTTCAATCCCCATCCCCTTGAAAAATAAAAGGTTCGTTTGAGATTCGTGAATCAAAAGTGAAAGAATTTTTTCTTTTATTCAAGAGGCATTTATTCATTTCCCTTGGAAATTCATGAGATCAACTAATACGTATGAAGAGGACACCTGTTTCAAGGATGTTGTCACAGATCACTTCTTTTCTCATCACAATCTTCTTCCACATGAATACTATAATTATTCACGGGTTGATACATTTTACTAGCTTCAGGATTGGTTGTATTATTCATTCAATCACATATATCTAACAAACACCTACTAAGAACCAGGCACCATGGCAGGATTTGTTTTCGAAGAGGCAGCTCTGTTTTGAAGCAGTGACTGTGCAGGCTTGCCCTTGATGTTGCCTGGGGTGCCAACTCTGTGCCCTCTGTGGTAGACATACCACTCCTAATCCTTTTCCAGCATCCATAATCATCCTAAAGCTGATTGGATCACTAATGTTCAATCAGCCTCATCCTCAAAGGCCCAGAACAGAGCAGCCCAATTACAATTTATTTCCTCTGATGAGGTCAGTCAAACTCAAGATATTTGGCCTTAGCTCCTCCACCAGCTTGTTGCTATGTGATTGATGGTTGCAGACAGGGAGGGCACTTTAATAAACTGGCTGGAGTTTCGAGGCCCCAAGGGAAGTGACTGGGACCAACAGCTTGTGAAGCAGAGTTGACTCTGTGCTTTAGCACGTGGGTAGCCCAGTAATGAGGATAGGCTGGTGTAATGAGCTTTTAATTAGGTTATCTTGGTGCTTGGCCCCTCTGTACAGTGTGCCCAGTAGCTGGGGAAACCTCCCCACCTGCCGGAGCCAGATAGAGTGTCCTGGAAGGCTCCCTGGCATGCCCCAGGCCCGAGAATTTTCCTTTGTGAGACAATCTCACTTGTTTTGAGACAGTTCTCCCAGCTACTAGCACAGCTGCACCAGTACAGGCACATAGGAGAAAGGGTCTGATTTGGTCAAGGGAGTATATTCAGACCACAGAAGGGTATGGGAGTCCAAGAGAGTTATCCCATTGAATTCAAGCTAATTAAAGAGGAGATCAAGCCAAGTATGGTGGCACACACTTGTAAACCCAGCATTCAGGAGGCTGAGGCAGGAGGGTTTCAAGTTCCAAGCCAGCCTCAGTGACTTAGAAAAGCTCTGCCTAAGAATAAAAAATACAAAAGGACTGGGGTTATAGTTCAGTGGTAGAATGTCCCTGGGTTCAATCCCCAGTACAAAGAGAGAGAGTGAGAGACCAAGTGCTTAAGGCAAAGATATGTAGTGAATATGAAGTATGTCAATGGTCAATGTATGGGGGGGGGGGGTTCCAACTGTGAGATACAAGAAGTGTAGTCCTAAGGAAGTAACCTGGAAAAACAGGAGGTGGTAGCAAGAGAATAGGATGTGTGAAATCGAGACTGCTACTAGTTGCTGTCCACGTGGAGGACTATACATAGTCATGACCACGGAAGTGTGTGTCTGAGACAGGGTGGAAGATAAAATTGTTGGAAGATATTTCATGGATCTTTGAGGTCAGAGCTTTAGAAGAATCACCTGTATATACACTGAAATTGCCAAAAATCAAGATGGGAATGGTGTTAGGATGACATCGAACTGGAAACCAAGATTACTGAGCAGTGAGAGAAAGGACTAAGTTTTAGGAGAGGACTACATTGGTGAGCAGATGTGGACAATGCAGTCTGAGAATGTGAGCTGTAAAACTGAGAGCTTGGGAGAAGAGGAAGAGAATGGCCACGTGCAGTCAGGCCCAGGTGAATGGAGACTGTGGGAGAAAAATATAGTCACGAACCGAGGGAGCTTCGGGAGGACACAGTGATTCCGAGAGCTCTGTCTGTGGTCAATCTGCCTGGATACTTTCCATCCATGGATCTTAGCAAATTGCTTAACTTCTCTGAGCCTCAGTTTCTTCTTCCATAAAATGAGGGTAATTATAGTACATACAATCTCATACAAATATTAAAGATGTAAGTGGGATGATACGTGCAACGGGCTTAACACAGTGCTAAGCACATTGTAAGCAGTATGGGGGAGACATCCTTCTGGTACCTCACAGCCTTAACATCCACTATCAGAAGGCAGGATCCTTCTTTGTGACTGTGATCTTGGATGTGAATTTCTCCCTTCCAACACAGTTTTTAGTCAGTTTGCTATAATATGCTGTAGTTTGAATGTGTCCCCTAAAGTTCATGTGCTGGACATTTTATCCCCAATGCAACAGTATTGAGAGGTGGAACTTTCAAGAGGTGATTAGGCCATGAGGGCCATGCCTCATCAACAAATTAATACCATTATCGTGGGGGATGGTTACTGATCTCAGGAGTGGTACCTGATAAAAGGATAAGCCTTCCACAACAATTTTATGCTCTCCACTATATTAGCAAGAAGCATCCCTAGGTGCAACCTCTCTGTCTTAGATTTTCCAGCCTTGTGAACCATAAGCCAAATAAATTTATGTTCATTAAAAATTTCCCAGTTTGTGGTATTCTGTTATAGCAGCATTAAAAAAAAAAAAAAAAAACAAAAAAACAGACTAAGACATACCACAACAAAAAGTAATACCAGGCCTACCTGTAATCCCAGCAACTCAGGAGGCTGAGACAGGAGGATCACAAGTTCAAGCTCAGTCTCAGCAATTTAGCAAGGCCCTAAGCATCTTAACAAGACGTTGTCTCAAAATAAAAGATAAAAAAGGGCTGGGGATGTGGCCCAGAGGTTAAGCACCTCTGGGTTCAATCCCAAGTACCAAAAAAAAAGTACTACCACCATTAAAGATACAGAAACAGAGAAGTAGTATGATTTTCAGAATCCCAAGACAATTTTAAGCTACCCCCTGGCCAAAAATTTCTGACTGATTGAAGTGCCATTAACAAGAAGCGAATGTCCTTCAAGTCTTTGTAGGTCAGCCTGATGGGCTAATATGTCCACTTGCACGGGATGAATGATCATGTGAGGGCAGCACAAGATGCCAAAAGCAGCCAAGGACAGGAAGGAGGTTTGAAATGGCCTAGGGTCACCTGAAGCAAACTGAGGCAGCTTCATAAATTGCTGGGTGGAAAAAATCTCCACATCGAATTGTGTCACCAGCAGAGACCCCTCAGAGCACATAGTTTCACCTGCATACAACATTCATGTTTTCCAAAATCTCTCTCAGAGAACCTCAGTTGAACTTCTTGAACTTGGCCCTTCCCCATACTCAGTTGCAGAAGAAAACCAAATTCTCCCTTTGGGGTCTTCCAGTCCCACACAAGCCTGATAGTACTCAATTCTAGGGATTCCAGGATTCTGTTTTCTTTGGTCCTGAGATTTCCCTCCACTATGTACTCAGGCACTTTTTTGCTTTTATCCTAGCATCTGTGAGTTTTTGTTCTTGTCATTTTCTTTTTGCAGCTGGAAACTTTAGATTCTCTTCTTGCTTTCTAACAGAGTTCAACAACAAAAAAAAAAAAATTAATTTTGTTCATGAATGGCAGATACCCAAAAAAATCTGAGCATGTTATGTCAAAAATATTTCACACTCAGTCCCAAGCAATGAAGACAGAAGAAATAATTTGCTTTCACATTAAACATAATGGAGATACAGATTGCAAACAGCCTATTTGGAGGTCAGACAGAAGACAGTGGTTAAAATTAGAACCAACTCCTTACAGGCAGTTGCTAGTCTCCTATGTCCTTTGCATTCCCTTGCAGAAGGAGAAAGATTTTGTAAAACAAAAGCTGCACCCGCAAGCAACAAGATCCATTAGGAGACTTTCCCTTTAGGTTGATGCTCCCTCCTTTGGGGTTTCCCTACTATTGCTTCTGTCGCCAAACTTCATCTTGCCTCTTGCTGAAGAAAGGATGTGTTAGTCAGCTTTCTGCTATTATAACAAAATACCCAAGATAATAAACTTAAAAAGAGGAAAGTTTTGTTTTGGCTCATGGTTTGACAGGTTTCAGCTCATGATGAATTGGCCCTGTTGCTTTGGGGCTTGTGGTGTAGCAGCACTGCATGGCATGGAGCATGTGGTGAAGCAAAACTCCTCCCCTCATGACAACCAGGAAGTAAAAGAGAGGAAGAGACCAGCCCCCAACAATGCCCTTCAAGGCCACACCTCCTTGACCTACAGACCTCCTGCTAGGCCTCACCTCTTAAAGGTTCTACTATTTTCCAATAGCACAGAGCTGAGGACCAAGACAGGGCCTTTGGGGACATACCAGAATCAATCTATGGGAGTGAACATAGCCACCTTGATCCTCTTAGCTCAACAGAGAGATGCTAGACCTTTCAAAAGTATCTTTTTATAACTGTAAGAGAAACTATACAGGGAAAGGGCATGATTATGAAGAGGTAGCTAGAGGGATATCTTTGTGGTGATGGAACAGTTCTGTATATGAGGGCAATGGTGGTTATATAAAGCTCCAATGTGAAAAAATGATGCAGAACTGTGCACACACAATGCACCAATGTTTCCTGGTTTTGCTATTGCATAAGGTGCAAACTATGGTTACATAAGATGCAACCAGTAGAGATTCTGGCCAGGCACAGTGGCGCATGCCTGTAATCTTAGCAGCTCTTGAGGCTGAGACAGGAGGATCGCGAGCTCAAAGCCAGCCTCAGCAACTTAGTGAGGTGCTAAGCAATTCAGTGCAAGCCTGTCTCTAAATAAAATACAAAATAGGACTGGGGATGTGGCTCAGTGGCTGAGTGCCCATGAATTCAATCCCTGGTACCAATAATAATAATAATAATAGCCAAGTTTGAGGATTTGATCAATATTAAACTTTTCTCCCATTTTTAATTTTTTAAGTGAGAACATTGAATTATTTTTATTATTTTCCTATTTTTAATTAAAAAAAGAACAGATATGCAGAAAATATAAAATCACATTTCCACAGACTATGTTTCTAATTTTAGTAATCACAGTCAAGGCAACTTGAAAGAGTCCCAGAATCCCTTCCAGCCCACTGTGGGCTCCCATCAAGTCCTTTTGATTTTTCTATCCCCTTCAAAAGGCATAGAGATTTATTTAGAAAAGTAGATACATATTCACAGGAGGATGAGGACCACCTCAAGAAAGAGACGCCTTTGGAGTAAAACAAGGAATATAAGCTCAAGGGAGAATGCAGGCATCTCTGGAGGGAGAGACTGCCTTCCATCAAGTACTTTTACCACTAGGCACTGTCTTTCCTCCCTGGCCTGAGGTGCCAGTTGCTACAGTTTGGATCTGAAATGCCCCACCACCACCACCACCACCAAACAATGTGGTATAGGCTTGGTCCTCAGCCCATAGCACTATTGGGAGCCTGTGGAGCCTTTGAGAGGAGGAGGAAATTAACCTCCTAGTGGGAGGAAGTTAGGTTGCTGGGAAAGCGCCCTAAGGGGATATGGGTTCCCCAGCCCCTCTGCTCTCTTTGCTTCCCAGCCACGTGAGGGGAGCCAGTTGCTCCCGGCCACACTCCCCACCACGATGTGCTGCCTCACCATGAGGCCACTTAAGCATGGCCTGGAACTCTAAGACTGAGCCAAAATAAACTTTTCCTCTTTTTCAGGTTATCATTTCTGGCATTCTACTAGAGAAATAGAAAGCTAACACAATAATCCCTTGGTCCATTTTCTCTTAACTGAAGAAAACTGACAATTATCTGCCTTTTTTGTAGGGTATCAGGGATTGAACTCAGGGGCACTCGACCACTGAGCCACATCCCCAGTCCTATTTTGTGTTTTATGTAGAGACAGGGTCTCACCGAGTTGCTTAGCACCTATCTCATCCTCCTGTCTCAGCTTCCCATGCCGCTGGGATTAAAGGCGTGTGCCACCCAACTTCGTCTTTTTTTTAATATTTTTTAGTTGTCAATGAATCTTTATTTTATTTTTTTATATGTGGTGCTGAGAATCGAACTCAGTGTCTCACACATGCTAGGCAAGCGCACTACCACTGAGCCACAACCCCAGCTCCTTCATCTGCTTTAAAAAGCTTTTATTCAGCAGTCAGGCAAAGAGGCACGTGCTTGTAATCCCAGCTACTCAGGAGAGTGAGGCAGGATGATCACAAGTTCACAAGTTCAAGGCCCACCTGGGCACTCTAGTGAGACCCTGTCTTAAAATTTAAGAAATTAAAATAAAAATGTATGGAAGCCGGGCGCGGTGGCTCAAGCCTGTAATCCCAGCACTCAGGGAGGCTGAGACAGGAGAATCGCGAGTTCAAAGCCAGCCTCAGCAACAGCGAGGTGCTAAGCAACTCAGTGAGACCCTGTCTCTACATAAAACACAAAAAATAGGGCTGGGGATGTGGCTCAGTGGTCGAGTACCCCTGAGTTCAATCCCCAGTA